>PYUH01000221.1:1580752-1617105 GCA_016808085.1 Suaeda aralocaspica
TTTTTTTTTTTTTTTTTTTTTTTTCTTTGCTTTTTGTGATATAATGATGGATAAACATATAAATATGAATGTAAAAACAAAGAACCTCCTCATTTTGTCTTCATTCAATTCTAAAATCTATGACCCTGTGAGTAAACCTCCTCGACTAGTTTAGGGTGCAATGATAGCCACATCACATGGAGGATTGGATATACTATCTCATACTTGTTTTGGTTGAACCTTCCAAATGTTTTTAAGTTGAGCCTTTACACTATCTTTGTCCATTGGAGAGTGAAATGCTTGATACTTCTGAATATCACGCTACTAATGCATCCACATATTACATCTCTTTCTCGTCATTTTCAGTGTCTTCAATCTTGTTGCAGCCATATAAATTGCCGTGGCTCTTTGTAACTACCTTTTCAAGAAACTAATCAAAATATATAGCAATCCTACCGACCTTTTCATCCCATTCGTTTAATCGATTAATTCATGCAAGTCAGGGAATAAAATCCCCAACAGTAAATTCAGCTAACAACTTATTGAACTCTTTCATGAATTTGTTGCCGTTCAAATCTTCTTTCCAATCACATTTCCTGCCATTGTATTCAATGCTGATCACATGGAATAATTAATTTTGGTTCATGTAGCCGACCCCTATTATAGAACTAAGGCTTTGATTGATTAATTGAATAATTATATAATAACCACTTTTGACATTATGAATGATGGGTACACACTCGGCCACTTTCAATAATGACGAAAGGAATTGGAGACTTGGGGTGCAGAAGTTGCCGCCCTTAAAGTAACACTCATGTCATAGTGTGTACCCATCATTCATGAATGAGTTAAGCTGAAAATCCTATATATTTGTGTGTGGAATATTGTGGATTGAAAATAGTAAATCCTATACCGGTTAAGATAGGTAGTTTCGAGCTTCCATTTTCCAAGTAGATGAGAGTTCTTGAATGAGTTAATCCATACATAGAGAAACAAAAACTTGGCAACTCAGTCTGCATTTGGTGATTCCTTTAGTGCTTTGTGATTTGCATACAAACTGCTTGATAAAATGCATGTAGAATTAAGTAAAATTTTAGATGGCAATACATATGTGAAATGGGAATTACAACCACGCATAACTCCTTTAATTTTGGAATACATTTATTTTTGCTCAAATTTCGATGATCTGATTACTACATGGAAGTAGCTTGAAATGGGCCATGCTTTGTGGGTTGGTTTCTTGAAGCACGCTACTGAATTGCTGATCACGTCTGATTGTTGCAGGGAAAGATTTTAAAAGTTATATGCTTGTGACTTTGAGTTGCATAATTGTGGCAGCTCATTGTAAGTGTAAATTGTTCAACCATATCATGTCCGTCAATAAAAAGGCGAGGAAAGAAGTAAGGAGCATAATTACATATAGCATCATGCTATTAATGCATCAAACATCTCCTACTTCCTAGTTATTTATAACACACCTAAGGTTTTCCGCTACTTGCAATGGCCGGTATTGCAACAGCATGAAGAGGTATCTTTCTATGAGCAGTGACTCCAGGGCATTCACTCATGTCGATAGTCTCCCCTTTTGCTCCGCCAGGAAACAACCAGTTGAACTTTTGCACCAGGTTTGCTAATACAAGCTCATTGTTAGCAATGGCGAACATAATCCCTGGGCAGATCCTTCTTCCAGCTCCGAATGGAATCAACTCAAAGTCTTGCCCTCGAAAATCTATTGAAGAATTCAAGAACCTCCTTGGATTGAACTTTTCGGGTTCATTCCAAGTAGCAGGATCTCTATGGATTGCCCAGGCATTGTTTATAACTGTTATCCCTTCTGGAATATCATAGCCATTTATTTTGGTGTCTTGTGTCGAACGTCTAGGAACCAGCAAAGGTATTGGAGGATGTAGGCGAAGGGTCTCCTTGATCACTGCTTTCAAGTACTTCATCTGTTCCAAATCATCTTCACTTACATACAATTTATCTCCGGTAATTCCTCTGACTTCTTTTTGCAGTTCTTCCATCACTATAGGATGCTTTAGTAACTCTGTCATTGCCCATTCTAAAACAGTGTATGTTGTATCAGTCCCACCCCCAAACATATCCTGTAAACATGTTAACTTTTGAACTGAGAATATATATAAGTGATATATATGTGTTCTGTATAATAGGTTGACTCCTCAAACACATAAACTACATCTATAAAAACTGAATTTGAATTAAAGTTGGTAACAGCATGAACATGTAAAACTGTGAGCAGCTTTCAGTTGTGGTTCATCTGTCATCTATCAAAGAGACTAAGACATGGTAGCAGGCTATAGCCTTTTCCCTATTTGAGGGGCATAGGATGGTGTTGCAAAATTATCCTGTTTTTCCTGTATGTGTATGGCAAAAAATAATTCAAGTCGTTTGCTCATGCTTACTTAAGTCTGAATTATTGGTTGTGGGATATCACCTTTACTCATTTCTCTTGCTGTTCTTCCATTTAAATGAGGAGAATCATATTTGTATTTGTTAGTTTACTTGGATTCATTTTTGGCCATTTGCAGCCATTCATAGTAGAGATTTGGGGAATAAATAGCGACACTAAGAATATTACAGCCAAAAACAAAGGTTTACCCAGTATGTGCGCTGAAAGAAGAGTTGTACTGACTTAAGTAGCCGACCTGTCTTTCTAATGTTTTGCGGTGATGCTTACTTGATGTTCAGTAAAGAGTTCAGAACTAATAGGTCAGGATTAAGAACAAGAAGATGGCGGTGAATTTTATACTTGTAAGAGCAAATAATAAATAATTTAAGCAGGTTGTAAATCAAATGAAGTAACTAAATTACCAGTATAAGAGCTTTGATGCTGTCTCTGTCCAAGGAAAAGCTAGTTGCTTTTTCCTTCTGTACATCAAGTAAAACATCTACAATGTCCTTAACTAACCCATCATCGCCACTCTCTCCATTTGGTCTATGGGCGCCTCGACCATCTTGGTGTTCTGTAACAACCTGTTCAAGAAAGTGATCAAACTCTTTAACAACTTTCTCCATCCTGGCCTCTGATCCGTCAATCCAATTAATCCAAGCCAACCATGGTATAAAGTCCCCGATTCTCAAACAGCCTAATAACTCTAAGAACTCATCCAAGAGCTTCTTAAAGTTGATGCCTCCTTCATTAATGATATATGTCTTGCCAAAGGCAACCCTGCATATGACATTATTTGTTAAAGTCATAAACATCTCACTCAAATTTACGACAGAAGAAGCTGTGCTCTTGATTTTTACTATCAGAAGATCCATTTCTTCTTCCCTGACATTTCGGAAAGATCTTACCCTTCTGTTACTTAAGAGCTGAAGAACGCATATACTCTTCATCTGCCTCCAATACTCACCATATGGAGTGGCTGCAACATCCCTGCTATTGTAAAGAAGCTTGTTGTTAATCTTTGAAATAGGCCTATTGGAGAATATCATATCTTGGGTTTTCATGATCTCTTGAGCTGCTTTAGCAGATGACACGATGAGAACAGGTGTTTTCCCCATATGCATTAGCATTAGCTCCCCATATTGTTCAGACAATGATTGAAGAGTGCGGTAAGGGTAAGTTCCTAGCTGATGAAGGTTGCCTATAATTGGCAACCTTGGTGGAGAAGGAGGTAATTTTTCCCTTGGAGATGATTTTGGGTATAGCCATTTTCACTGTATGATGTAAGACGAGTTATGAACATGGTTATCACTTGTCAAACTTGCTTAGAAGATAGAAATAGTCGAGGTGCATTGTATTCATACTCACACACCACAAAGCTACTACAATAATCATCTGCATGATACTAAACATTTAAAACACATACATTCCATTCCCTGAGACTATGTTCTAAAAAACATGTACATGATTGTAATTTTGTGCTCGAAACCCCTTTCTTCTTCTCTAACAGTAGAAAAATATAAACTAAGAGTCTTTCCTAGGATTTGTGGTTAAACTTGTCTTACCAATTTGAAAGTTAGAATCTGAAGGAACAAGGAAAAAACAGGAAAGAAATGACAGATGAGAAACTTATTATAGAGGCATGTTGATATTGATTGATCTTTTCCTTGCATACTATGGTTGAATTGGTAACAATTGAGAGTAACAAATGCAGGGCCTTTAGTTACGTACTGCTACAATGAGGTATGCAGGTTGCAACAGCAAGAAGAGGAGTACCTCTGTGCATATTGATCCCAAAGCTCTCAGTCATGTCTAAGGTCTCGCCTTCTGCTCCTCCAGGCAACTCCCAATCAAACTTATGCATGAGATTAGCTAATAAGAGCTGACTGCTTGCCATGGCAAACGAGATTCCTGGACACATCCTTCTGCCTGCTCCAAATGGAATGAACTGGAGGTCATTTCCCCTGAAATCTGTTGGCGAATTCAAGAATCTTTCTGGATTGAACTTCTCAGGTTCATCCCAATAAGTAGAATCTCTGTGAATTGCCCAGCCATTGACAATAACTCCAGATTTTGCTGGTATGTTATAGCCATGAATTTTGATATCTTTTGTTGATTGCCGTGGTATTAACAAAGGAACTGGAAGATGTAATCGAAGAGTCTCCTTGATCACAGCTTTCATATATTTCATATGCTCTAAGTCATCTTCTTTTACATCTACTTCTCTGGTAATTTCTCTAACTTCTTTCTGCAGTTCTTTCATTATTCTGGGATGCCTTAATAGCTCTGTCATTGCCCATTCTAATAAGGTGGAAGTTGTATCAGTCCCTGCCGAAAACATATCCTGTATTACACAATCACTTAATAAAGTTAGGCAAGACACCAAAGAGAATCATCTCACATATCACTCTAAAATTGGCTTACGAAAAATTGGAAAAAAAAAAAAAACAAACAAACAAAAATGAACTTAAGAATTTAGCAGTTGGCGAATTGTTAGAGAAAGCGCTCAGACTTACCAATATGATAGCCTTTATACTATCTCTCCCTATGGGAGAATTAGGTTGTTGATCCTTCTGTATATCGAGCAACACATCCACAAAGTCCATCATTTTCTCATCATTGTCGTTGTCGTTATACCTTTTTCGGTCATCTAAACTATCCTGGTGTTCTTTAACTACCTTTTCAAGAAACTGATCAAACTCTTTAGCAATCCTACTAACCTTTGCATCCCATCCATTGAATCGATCAATCCAAGCAAGCCAAGGAATAAAGTCACCAACATTAAATTCAGCTAGCAACTTATTGAACTCTTTCATGATCTTATTAAAGTTAGTAAAATCTTCTTTCCTAGTACACTTTCTTCCAAAGGCAACCCTGCATATTGTATCATTTGTAAATTCCATAAACATCTCACTCAAATTCACTGGTGATGATTCTGCCTGTCTTATTCTTTCAACCAGAAAAGATGTCTCTTCTTCTCTAACACCGCGAAAAGACCGCACCCTTTTGTTGCTCAAGAGGTGTAATACACATATGCTCTTCATCTGCCTCCAATATTCTCCATAAGGAGCTCCTACAACATCTTTGTAATTGTATAAAAGAGTCTCACCTTTCTTTGACATTGGTCTGTTGGCAAATGTTATATCATGTGTTACCATGATCTCACGAGCTGCTCTTGCTGAGGAGATAACAAGTGTCGGCACACTCCCAAGTTGAATCATCATGATGTCCCCATATTTTTCCGACATTGTTCGGAGACTACGGTGAGGGTGTGTACCGAACTGATGAATGTTCCCTATGACTGGTAGCTTTGGTGGAGAAGGAGGTAAGTTTTTCTTGGAGATTGTTATTGATTGAATCCATTTGTAGAAGAAGAACAAGAATATGATGTAGGGTACAAGTGTTAGGGGTTGTAAGGATATGAATTTCAGTTGATTTCCTACCAAATTTTGAATACTTTGAATCATCTGTAAGATTTTGTGCTGTTTGTGATGAATGATGAATTTTTGAGGCTTGGAAATGCCTAAGGTATAAGTTGATAAGGTAGTTGTTAGTTGTCACAAAAATAATCAACTTAATGAATATGTAGGGACAGTCTCCTCCTTGGTTTTAGGAGCATTTTCCTTGCATCATTTTACAATCAACTTTATGCAAAAATTTAATGTGTACTATCAAATCCTCCGGCTAAAACTTTTTTAGAGGTTTTTCTTTTATTTTAAATTCAGATCACCGCAAAAACAAATAACAAAAAAAAAAAAAAGCATCATTGAGGTATATAGATTTTTTCAGACCTGCATAGTTCTTTATTTCACCATTTTCCTTGTCCATAAAATAGACACAAGGTGACTGTGGAATCATGCAGTGTAACATGAAGTATATATTAGGTGTCTTGAAATATGAAGATTGCATCTTATATATAATATTAAATGATAATGTATACACACTTCAACGAACAGTTGATCACAATCAATAACATTAATAATTTTGGAGCATTATTTTCCTTCTCCAAAGTATTGAGTACTGAAAATGTCAATGTTCCTACTGAATGTAACACCTTCAATGCTTATCACATGGAGTTTAGGGAGCTGGAACAACCACCGAAGGAGCTCCCTTACGAACTTTTTGCCAGCATTTTCAGCCATGCTACAAGTATTCCCTCTAGGTAGGTAATTTCCAGTTATAAACAAGCTCGGCTTTTGCTATTCCGAATGATATCCTTGGGCAGCCTCGTTTGCCTGCTCCAAACGGAATTGAATTAAAGTGATTGATGTCAATTTCTTATGTTTATTCCATTATGTATTGAAGAATTTCTGTACAGATTAATGTTAATGAATGAATTTAGTTTCGCCTGGCAACTGAAGTGATGTACAAGTGGATTGTATTGTTAAGATGACAACATAACCACATGTTTCGAACAAAACATGGCAAGGACTGGAGGTTAGTCATGCAGATAAAGAAACTTTTAAACTTTTAATAATGTTACCACTTATCATGCACTTGAAACACCATATCTTTCTAACAATGCACTTACTATCTTTCTATTTTGTTGTTGCTGTAGGAGTTGGAATGACCATAAGAGGATCTCGCTTACGGACAGAAGTGCCACCACTTTCAACTACATTAATATTGCGGCCTTCAGGTAACTCCCAATCAAACTCATAAGCAAGAGTTGCTAATATGAGCTCTGCATCGACTATAGCAAATTTCATACCTGGGCAGCCTCGTCTGCCTGCTCCAAATGGAATAAATTCAAAGTTCTGTCCCTTGTAGTCTACTGAGGAATTCAAGAACCTTTCTGGGAGAAACTCTTCTGCTTCATCCCAATAAACCGAGTCTCTTTGGATTGCCCATGCATTAATAATAACTTGTGTCTCTGCAGCAATGTCATAGCCCTTTATTTTGATGTCTTGAGATGATTTGTGAAACAACAGTAGAGGGACCGAAGGATGTAGCCTTAGAGTTTCCTTGATTACTGCTTTTAAGTATTTTAAGTTCTTCAAATCATCCTCATCTACTCCTGTTTTGCCTCGGATGCTTCCTCTCACCTCATCTTGCAACTCTTTCATAATTCGAGGATATCTTAGGAGCTCTGTCATTGCCCATTCTAGCAGTGTGTAAGTTGTCTCGGTTCCTGCAGCTAGCATATCCTGTAATAACAACCTTGAGAATTCTCCTTGGGAAAAATTACTATAGCTTAACCGTTTTTTAATATGTAATACTTAAACTAAGCATTTCAGATGTCTTGACATAATCTTTTTGAAAGGCTACTACCACCTTCTAGTCTCTTACAACTACTTTGAAAGTCAATTGAGTTATGGACACAGGTCTAATTGTGATAGCTGAAGCAATTTGTTATAGCATGCACAAGTGCATATTAATTACTTTCATGCGTATTTTGTTTTGGTTGGATCATGAAAATATGTTTTAGAAGTGGTATTCCATTTTTTTACATATAACATTTTACCTTCTTCCCCTTTCCTTCCATTTTGATATCGTAACTGTTGCTTTTCATAGAGGTTATTGCCACTATTACAAAT
This sequence comes from Suaeda aralocaspica, assembly GCA_016808085.1. NCBI lineage: Eukaryota > Viridiplantae > Streptophyta > Magnoliopsida > Caryophyllales > Amaranthaceae > Suaeda > Suaeda aralocaspica. The sequence goes on from PYUH01000221.1 coordinate 1,588,679, forward strand.
AGCTGTATTATAAGTTGTAGGAAGTGTCGAGAACTTGTTAGTGTTGATGAAATTACAAGATATATATGTGTAATTTATAAACTGTCAAAAAAACACTAATTCTTACCAGTAGAATGGCTTTGATACTTTCTCTTGAAAGCTCAGCTGAATTATCTCTCTGAATTTCAAGCAAAATGTCCACAAAATCCTGTACTTTTGCATCAGCATCTTCTGTTTGTAAACATGGACAACTTTGATGTTCTTGAATTACCTTTTCGATGAATTTGTCAAGTACATTTGCAATGTTGTTTACCTTACGATTCACTCCACTCACCCAATCAATCCAACCCAACCAAGGTATGTAATCTTCAACGCAGAATGTCCCAAATACCTTAGAAACATCACCAAGAACCTCTCTGATGTTTGCGCACCCTTCCTCTCCACTATACTTCCTCCCAAATACTGCCCTACAAACGACATCATTTGCTACTCTCACCAAACTCTCACTCAAATTCACTTCTTCCGGTGGTCTTGACTGCCTGATCTTTTTCACCATCGCTGCAGCTTCTTCTTCCCTCACTCTTCGAAAAGATTGAACTTTTTTACTACTGAAAACATGCAGCAAGCAAAGACTCTTCATTTGCCTCCAATATTCTCCATAATTAGCAAAAATCAAGTCCTGGCTATCATAAAGGATTTTTCTAGCAACTTTTGACTTTGGCCTGTTTGCAAATGCAATATCATGTGTCTTCAGGAACAGCTGTGCAGTATTAGCTGACGATGCCACGAGTATGGGATTGCTGCCAACTTGAATCAACATGAGATCCCCATATTGTTTTGACAAGGCTCGTAGGGAACGATGAGGCAACTTACCAAGTTGGTGAAAGTTTCCTAAAATTGGTAGCTTTGGTGGTGAAGGTGGTTTATTTTTTCTGGTAGCTCGAGTGGAAGATAATACCCATTTGTAGCCCAAGCATAAGAAGCTTAAGACGAGGAATAAAGAGATAAGATCAACTTTGTGCAAAGAGCTTGCAAAGGTTCTTTGTATCGCACAAATTTCATCAGATGTCTCTGAAGCGACAAATAAGGAGAATTGGTGGGAATGGAGTTTTTCTAAGATGTGTATGATAGCCATTGTATTAAAGTTTGATCCTTTCCTACTCTATATATATATAGGGACAACATCATAATAGTCCAATTCAAACACTTATCACTGCTTTGGTCACTAGCATTATATATAAACCAAAATACATATACACCTTTGAAGCTTAATTTTTAGTCTTGACATCTGTTTATGAACATAGGCTTTTCTGTTGACAGGTTGCGCGTACCTCCTTTCGGATAATCTTCCTTTGTCGCCGTTGCTGCTGTAAGTTGTCTTCTCTGTTTCCTCCTTATTTGCTGCTTATATTTTTATACATGTTTATCATATTTTATGCATAGTTATCTATTAAGTATTTACTAATTTACTGGCAGTAACTCTTTTCTAATTTGATTGATATTTGTTTACTGTTTGACTTTTAAGCCTGTGTTTGCCTGACTATATGCATGAGAATTTTTTTGGAGAAGTGTTGTTTGTTTGGCAACATGAAAAATGCTAAAGTCAACAAAATGATGATATAAAGCCATGTCTTGAGAGTTCTTTAAAGTTAACCTGATTTTTTCCAGTGTCATGACTCTTTACTTTATGGAAAGTCTCACACCCACACAGATAGAAAGCTTTACTGAAAATAATAACAATACGAAGCATGTGATTTGTAATGCAAACATGATAATCAAATCGCTCGAACCACTTTCACCATACCCTTAACAACGAGCTAACTGTGTTTCTATTTGCTTGAATTAGGAGTTGGAATAGCTACAAGAGGGTCTCTCTTTCGAGTACCAGTACTTTCTGCTGCATTAAAATTCAGGTAACGTCCAGTCAAACTCATAAACAAGAGTTGCTATTGCAAGCTCTGCATCAGCTTCCAATGTGAATCTACATGATGAGGTCTCCATAATTCTGTGAGTTGGTGAAGGTGGTTTGTTTTTTGTCGCTTTTAAACAACCATTTGTAGAGGAAGATTAAGAAGGTTGAACAGGATTAAGTGAGAGTGTTGAAAGGGAGATTGTCAAAGAATATGATTGTAGCCATTTTTACAGCTTGCTTAATTTGTCAAACACTTTTGGCTGAATTTGTAGCATCAAAATGTAATGCTATGTATATTATTCCTTTTCTAAAGTTTAATATGAAGGAGACATGCATTGATTTTCAAATCATATCATCATAATCATATACTCCCTCTGTTTTTATTTACTTGCTACATTGGACTAAAATATGTGAGAGCTTTTTGATCCGTATGTAGCAAGTAAAAAAAGACGGAGGGAGTATAATAAATAATAATGCAGTATATGAGTATATCATTGAGCTAGCATATGAAAGCTTGATCTGATTGTTGACTTCTTTTATTACATTAGAAAATATTGCTGTTAGAAATAATTGAGAGCAGTTAATGATGTGAGCAATACTATACTGTATTTTGTGTTTGTACAATCTTGTAAGTAACTCTAGAGAATACACATGTATGCAATTAGCGTATTTGATGAATTATAAATAGAAAGTTCACACTTTAGGGGCTTTGTTAGGACATAAAAAAAAAAAAAGGAAAAATGTTCTAATTTGTGACTTATGAGAACTTGCATAATAAACAAGTCCGTTTCTCAATTTTCATATGATGTTAACTCTTAACCAAATCAATTTTTCACTATACCTAAAAGCTTTAAAATCCGTACCTTTATCCATATTTTGGACTCGTATCCTTAATTATAGTAGGGTCTAGATGGGTTTGGGCAAGATCCGAAATTTATTGTCCATCATTATTCCTATTTTAAGTTTTCATCGACGATGTGAAGAAGGTTGAAGCTCTTTCTTTGTTTGGGGTGATTGTTAATGATATTAAGAAAATGTTAAGTATGTGTGAAGACCATGGATATACCATATATTTAGAGAGGCCGACAAGGTAGCCCATGCGCTAGCTCAAGCGAGTTTAGATGTAGGTGAGTTCAAACTGTGGCTTGAAGAAATACCCGAATGTATTCAACATATTGTACTACATGAAGGTCATACTTAATAAAAATCTTTATTTTCTGTCAAAAAAGTTTTTATCGACGATATTACTTATCATCTTTCAAAACTTAAATTTATCGACAAATAAATGTGAAAGAATCGCTAATAATACTTATTACTCGGTTAATCCATATTAAGTTAGTGACTGTTGGTGATATTTTGTAATCCACCTACAGAATTTAGGTTATTCGATACCGATAGATAAGTATTAGACAAAGAAATACACAAAAGTAGAAAAGATTCAATAATTCCAAGAAATTATAGGCAAAATTTATTTATCAACCCTAAATAGAAAATACGCCAACATTTAAATTACCACCGGTTATACTTTAATCATCGATTTTAATTACAAGAAGGGGTAAAAGAGGAAAAAACCTGGACAACTCGAAAATTCCAAACAATCATGGGTGATCCATTTACCTACTAGCTTTAGTTTTTTCCAGTCCACTAAAAATAATACAAAGTAATTCCCAAATCCCTAAAATCATTCATTGATCACTTCATCATCTTCTTAAAAACACAATTAACTTCCTCTTTTACTACATTCATTATTAATTCATCCCCAAATCAATTAAAAACAATGCAGATCTTCGTAAAAACCCTAACAGGCAAAACCATAACCCTAGAAGTGGAAACTTCCGACACAATCGAAAACGTCAAAACCAAAATCCAAGACAAAGAAGGAATTCCACCAGATCAACAACGCTTAATATTCGCCGGAAAACAACTTGAAGATGGAAGAACACTTTCAGATTACAACATTCAAAAAGAATCGACGCTTCATCTTGTTCTTCGTCTTCGTGGTGGTACGATGATTAAAGTCAAAACCCTAACTGGTAAAGAAATTGAAATTGATATTGAACCTAATGATACAATTGATCGAATTAAAGAAAGAGTTGAAGAAAAAGAAGGAATTCCACCTGTTCAACAACGTTTGATTTATGCTGGTAAACAACTTGCTGATGATAAAACTGCTAAAGATTATAATATTGAAGGTGGTTCTGTTCTTCATCTTGTTCTTGCTCTTAGAGGTGGTGGTGGTGTTTGATTTTTTTTTTTTAATGTAATTGAGGAAAAAAGATTGGTGATTTTGTTAATTCTGGGTTTATGTTTGGTGTTTTAATGATATGAGTTTGAGATTCTGGAAATTTTGTTTTTTTTCGGCTTTATTTGTGGTTGATTTTGTTTGTGTTTGATGTTTGTTTGGTTTAATTTTGTTGATTTGTTGTGTTTTTTATGTTATTATGGTTGAAATTGTGTTTTGATTGGGATATTGGATGTGTGGTGGAAAATGTAACTAGGGGACGTGAATTAGGGAGACTTAAGAGTTGATTCGGGGCGTTTTCGATGTTGATTATGGTTGAAGTTGGGGTTTTTTTTGGAGTATTGGATGTGTGGCGGCTTGTGCAACTAGGGAATGTGTATAGACTTTGTAGGTGGGATGTGATGGAAGTTGATTCAGGTTGCTTTCGATGTTGATTAAGGTTGAAGTTAGGGTTTAATTGGTGTTTGGATGTGTGGCGGCATATGCAACTAAGGAATGTGTGTAGACTTTTGTAGGCGGAGTATTGCGAGCGATGAGAGTTGATTAGTGTCAGTAATGTGTGAAATTGTGGATGGTTTTCAGGAACTCTATGTGAATTGTTTTAATGTAGATCACTAGATCCCCTTTCCGACTTGTTGATGCGAACATATGTTTGCAAATGAACCTTTAGGTTTCTTTGCTGGTGTTGAAGCAAATGATAGTTCTGCTATGTTACTTAGCCTCTTCATGCTATCTCAAGTACCTGTGTCGGACACTTGACACTGGTATGGCACTTGTTGATGCTTGATTTCTAACCTAAATCATGCTAGCTCCTTGCAATTTAGCCGTATTTAACATTTGGACACATACCCATGTCAACAACTGAGTAGACGCAGTATCATAGCTGGGAAGCGATAGGTTTGGGCTGCTCTGTGTTTCGTTAGGATATATACTATGTGATAAACTAGTAAATCAGTAATCTATGAACTTTTAATACTCCCTTGTTTGGGTACAGGGGAATTGCCAACACTATTTTCATTCTGTGAAAATGATGCCCTATGAGGACCCGAAAATCGGTTTTAGCTGTGATACTTGTCGATTTATGTTGTGAATTCCTTATTTGATGATCATGACAACTTCTAAGTTGCTAATTTGTTCAATAACCAGTTATGTCCAAGTTTCAATTGTGTGTGTCTCAAATTTCTCATTTAGATATCAATTTCAAACTGTCTTGATGACACTTGATCCTTGTGCCATGAGGAATTATTTCAAAATTAGTCTGCTAGTGTTAAATCTAACTGTACTTCAGCTTGTTAAATAAGTTTGAAGGGGTAAGCACATACCATTTTGCTCATTTTAGTCTTTCACAGTTCACACTATAATCTAGCACATATATTAACTAGCAGCATCGAGTTGTGTAACTACGACTGTTTAGCTGTGTTTTTTGAAGAGTCATAGAGTTTACCCAAGTCTTGAACTTCATTATTTCTAACCTACTAGAACTGTTGATCTTTGTGATCTGAAGTGTTTTTTCAAAACCAGAGGATAGTATATCTGTATATTCCCACGCTTGAAATTATACAAGATCACAATCTCTTGAAATCGTACTTTTCTGTTGTGTCGAGTAGCCTGCAGGTGTAGATATTTGCTTGGAGTATGATTCCCTATTTTACAAGCAACTATAGAGTTGTGCTTGGATTGCTGATAGTAAATTGATGCATCTACTATATACAAACAATGAACCATTGAATAACAGCATGGCAGTGAGGGCTATCAAACGGAGTAACTTATTTTTTCCTGAGGAAATTAAATATGTGTAACATTTGTTGTACCCTTCAGAAAACATTTGTTGCAAGTAGTAGATTAGGGAAGTTCGACAAGTAGTCAAGAAATTATATATCTAGAGCAACACTAGCGTAGAGGAGGGTAATTTCGTAACTTTATAATTTTTTCTTTCGAGTTAAAGACATACACTTTCAAGTCATAATATATACTTTTTACAAAATTTTTAAGTCATAAAAAAAATTTAAAATTCAAGTCACAGGTATATGCTTTCAAGTTATTATAATAAGTTTAAAGTCAATGGAAATGGAAAAAACCAATCTTGCGCTGGTCAGGTATGTCATTGATGAACAACTCTCAAGTAGTCAACAAAGAATCGTGATTGATGAGTTGTATGGAAGTTACAAATGTTGTTGCCAAGTGAAAAACATTAAGAAGAGGGACAAAAACACATGATTTTTGTAACCTTCCATTTAGGTGATGTAATCATGTGTTTGTTCCGTAATTGGCTAGGATTCTTTATATATCCCTTGAAAAAGTACAAGTAGATTGTAGGAAGAGGAAAAATTAAACAAAGAGGTTAGGGAGAGAATGTCTAATGTTATGGAATGGTTGGAAAACCAAATGATGAGCTTGTTGCTTATGCACCCTCTTACAGTCCTATCATCCTTCTTGTTAATCTTCCTTTACAAATTCTACTCCAGTACCCATCCTACAAAAAAACACTTGCCACCATCGCCATCAAAATTGCCAATTACCGGAAACTTCCACCAAATCGACAAAAAACTACCACACCGATCATTGTATGAACTATCCAAGCAACATGGGGATCTCATGTTACTTCATTTTGGCATGAAACCAGTCCTCATAGTCTCGTCTGCAGATGGAGCATGCAAAATCATGAAGTCTCATGATATGATATTCGCAAACAGGCCAGCTTTGAGCATGTTCAAAAGGCTGCTATACAACTGTAAAGACGTAGCAACAGCGCCTTACGGAGATTACTGGAGACGGATGAGAAGCATATGCGTAAATCAGCTTCTAACTAACACCAGGGTCCAGGCTTTCCATAACGTCCGAGTAGAAGAAATAGATTATATCATCAAACAGATTGGAAAGTCGCGGACAGTTGTAAACTTAAGCAAGATGCTTTCCGACTTCTCAACTGATGTGATATGCAGGGCGGCTTTTGGAATGAAATTCAATGGAGAGCGAGATGGAATTGATTTCAAGGAGTTACATGAAAAGCATGAGGAGTTAGTAGGCAAGTTTAATGTGGGTGATTTTATCCCATGGCTATCTTGGATTAATCATGTGAACGGCGTTGAGAAAAACGTTAAGAAAGTTTCTAGAGATATGGATACATTTCTAGAAAGACTGGTCCAAGAGCATATGGATGTGTTCAGTAAGAGAAAAGTAGAAAATATGGGGGAAAACTATGAGAAATCGCAAGATTTCGTAGATGTTCTACTTGAATTTCAACAGAATCATGCAGCCGAATTTAGCCTCAACAAAGAGAGCATCAAAGCCATTATACTGGTATGTTCTATGCATCCCCAACTAGTTCATATGTACGTACAATTACAACTTATTACTACAATTTTTGTTTGACACAGGACATGTTTGTAGCTGGATCAACAACTACTTTTACAACGCTGGAATGGGCCATGTCGGAACTCCTACGTAATCCCAAAATTCTGGAATCACTTGAGAAGGAGGTGAGAGGAATTGCGAATGGAAAAGCTAGCATTACTGAGAGTGATCTAGAGAAAATGGACTACTTGAAAGCAGTAATCAAGGAGACATTTCGACTGCATCCTCCAGTTCCCTTGTTGCTGCCTCGCATCTCATCTGAGGAAACACAACTCAATGGCTATGACATACCAGCAAGAACACAAGTCATCATCAACGCGTGGGCTATCCATAGAGACCCAACATTTTGGAAAGAACCTCAAGAGTTTATTCCAGAGAGGTTTCTTAATTCTACTATAGATTTCAAGGGGCAACATTTTAACTTGATTCCCTTCGGATCAGGAAGGAGGGGATGCCCGGGAATTCTCTTTGGCACCGCAAACTTGGAGCTTGTACTAGCAAGTCTAGTGCAAAAGTTTGATTGGGAGTTGCCAGAAACAGGAGAGCCTCTAGACATGGTCGAACACCCTGGACTTTCGACCCACAGGGATACTCCCCTTATCGCCATAGCAACTCCTCATTGTATCTAATGATGGTCAAAATGCGTCAATATTTCTAAATAAAATTTATGTGTTTATTGTTTGCATGCTTATCAATTCAACTAGCAATAAAATTCATGTGATGTATTTTCTTGATTTATTTCCTTGGTTCTCAAAAACTGTATAATTATTAAGAGTTCAAATTTCATGGGCTTTGACATTAGAGTATATAAACTATTCATGGGTCTCAACCATCATCTTAAACTATTGGTTGAGTTGGTCCTTTATTATAATATCAAAGCCAGCATGATAGAATATATAAACTATTCATGGGCCTCAACCATCCGCTTAAGCTTTTGGTTGAGTTGGTGCTTTAATGGGCCTCAACCATGCAAGTGCTAGGCCAGGGTTACAAACTAGATTGAAAATGCACTTAACTTAATTAATTAATAAGATTGCCTAGAAATATAATTATTTGGCCTGATGATGAGTCGCAACAAGCATGAGAGGGATTCGCTTGCGAACTGTGAGTCCTTCATTTTCAGACATGTCCACATTACAACATTCTTCCGGCCATTTCCAGTCGAACTCGTAAATGAGATTAGCAAGCATAAGCTCAGCATTAACCATAGCAAATGAACTTCCAGGACAAAGTCTTCTACCTCCTCCAAATGGAATATAATGGAAATTATCTTGCCCTTTGAAGTTAAAACCATTAGCATGGTTGTTGTTAAGGAACCTCTCGGGACGAAATTCCAAAGGTTCTTCCCAGTTAGCTGGGTCTCTTTGAATTGCCCAAGCATTTATAAAAACATGGGTATGTGTATCGATGTCGAAACCATTAATTTTGACATCCTGCAACGGCTCTCGAAACACTAACATAGGAGCCGGAGGGTGTAGTCTAAGTCCTTCCTTAAGCACGGCTTTTAAATATGTTAGTTTCTCCGATTCATCCTCACCTACCTTCACTACCATAGAGCCACCTTTGGCTTCTACGGTCTTTCGAACCTCGTCTTGCAACTCTTTCATCACTCTCGGGTGCCTAATCAACTCTGTCATCGTCCATTCTAGTAGTGTGTAAGTTGTGTCAAATACATCCTGCACACATACAACGAATAACACATAGACGTATGTACATATAATAAATATATAAGGTAACCTTACTTGTACAACAATTAATTTTCATCGTACATACAAGGTAGTAAAAATAAACATCATCAATTATAAAAGTGCTTACCAATATAACGGTTTTGATATCACTCATTGGAATAGACTCCTTGTTATCCAATTGATGATCAAGCAAATTTTCGACGAAATTCTTCTCTTCGCTCATGATCTCCTTAACGTTTAGACGGTATTGATGTTCTTGTATAACCTTATCAAGCAACTCATCCAACTCCTTGGAGACCTTTTCGAGTCTAGCATCCAAACCCTTGAGACGGTCCACGACACTAAGCCAAGGGATGAAGTCTCCCACCCAAAAAAGCCCTAGTAACTGTATGGTTTTATGTAAGAGCTCCTTAAAGTTGTAACCTCCCTCGCCATTCGCATTATACTTCCTCCCAAAAGTTGATCTACATATTACATCGTATGTTTGTGTCTTAATAATCGAACTCAAATTTACCATCAATGAATTAGTAGCATGTTTGCTAATTTCTTTTACGACTAAAGCAACTTCTTCTAGCCTAATATTTTTATTTTTAATGGATTGAACTTTTTTATTGCACATAAGTTGCATGATACATATACTCTTCATCATTCTCCAATGTTCACTATAAGGTGAAAATCCTACGTCCTTACAACCATAGAAGAACTTGGAAGCAACACGCGTTTTAGGCCTATTACAAAAGCTAAAATCTTGGTTTTTCAAGACTTCACGAGCGCCTTCCGGTGATGATATCACAAGGATGGGCTTGCTACCGAAGTAAAGCATCATTGTCTTGCCATATTTTTTAGACAATGCTGCAAATGCCTGGTGTGGTAACCCTCTTACTTGGTGAAGGTTGCCTAACTTTGGTGGTGAAGGTGGTCTTTTTTTTGCCCTTATTATTATTATTATTATTGACACATAAACTCTTGTACAAAAAACACTACAATAATCACTACTACTAAGGTTAAAGGCAATAATGATAAATTGTTGAGTTTGACATTTTGTAACATCTAGTGGTCCAAACTAATAAACATTGTTGAAAATTTTCAAACGCTAATTAATATGATTATCAACAAAGTTTTAATTATTATTATATTTATAGAAGGTTTTATCATATGAGTAGGAAATTAGGAGTATATCAATATATACATTTGTTTAGCCCTCATTTCACGTTTATTTCTAAGGTTTAATGGAGTAACGTCTTACTTTATATGCTATTTTACGTTACATATATCTGTTTGAAAGCGTTACTATTCTAATTTTTCAAGTCACGCTCATTATATGGTTACTTTCAACCTCATATGGAGAAAGTATATATAGAAAGGTTTTGATGTCACATTTATTTTAAGTCACCTTTTGTTTTTTACTGACTTAAAACTCAATTAATTTGACTTCAAAGTTGTTTTGAATATATACTTTCTCTAGCTTCTTGTAACACTATCACTTTTAACTCTACTAATCAACATGAAGTTGTGAGCATGTACCTGGAAGATAGAAGTATTTCAACGGAAAATGCTAAACGTCGCCTAGATTTTTCTTACTATCGCCAAAATTTTGACATGAAATTCCTATTTTACCTTTCTATCACAAACACCAATTCCACCCTTACCACCACTGTGCCACCACCCCCACCCAACCACCCTTCCTCCACTCACTGGACCACCTACCCACTACTCGCCAACCACCACCAACACCCTTAATTTTTTATTTTAATTGACACCTACGCCTTGTTTAGGCTCAGGTTGAATGAAACCTAATTTTTTTAATAATTCGATTTTTGTTGCGTTATGGTATCTTAATTTTCTTATCCGAAATTATAGATATCTGGTCCAGTAAAATTTTTGGCTAGATTTTTAATCGTTGCTTTTTTTTTGGGGGGGGGGGGAGACGGATCGGTCCGGATCTCTCTTTTTTCCTTTCTAATATCTGGTTCCGACTGGTTTTTTAAAAAGCAAAATAAAAAAAATTAATAAGAGAATATATTTGAGAAGATAATAATAGTTGGATTGTTTTAGATTATAATATTTTCATCTGATTATATATCATTGAAAACTAACAAGATACACATTATATTCAGTTTGAACATAAATTGGCATTCACTTTTTACTCAATTATTTACTAACAAAAAATTAAGACCTACCAATACACATACACACATAGAACTAGAAATTACATTTTTGGATTTTCAAATAATGTATTTTTAATTAAGTTAATTTTTGGCATTGAAAAAATAAACGAAACATTTTGATAAATTAGTTTTTGGGCACATCATCATCAAGTTATAAATAATTGATTTTTTATTTATTTTGTTGTAAATAAGCAAGTACACTAATGTCATTTCTTCTTCATCATTTAAATGAAAAAATAATGTAGTTTTATATAGAATAATGGAATCGGATAGTTCAGTTTCCGTTCCGATTAAACCAGATATCTGAAAAGCAAATATCATGTTCAAATCGGACTGAAAGCATATCATACTTGTAAAGAATATTCCGAATATTTGATCCGGTTTTGAATATCGGATGGACCGGAAATTCGGCTTTGCTCACCCATATTAAAAACTATATTATTTGACCTCAACCATCGGCTTAGGTTTTTGGTTGAATTAGTCTTTTAATAATAGTATATAAGTTTTTGATCAACCAACGAGTCAAATACATAAAGTAAAACAACATATTAATACCCTAATTACAGACTTTATTTTGTATGGACACTACCAAGTTATCAACCAATATATACTATACATTAAACCATCAAGCGTAGCTTTATCTCGCCATGTGCGTGTTACTCCTTAATATCTATGATATGTCAACACATGTGTGATGACATGGCGAATTTTACAATGAAACGCTTACATTACAAAAATAACTACATCAAGGCTTGAATAACTTGACCTTTCATTTGTAGATTACAATTCAAACCACTAAGCTATAGAAGAGTTTTAATTTTGTCATTTAATGTGAATTAAAACTTATTAATATGAATTAGTCTCTTCTCTTGTGATAGTTAATTTATACTTTCGCATTCTATTACCAAATTAATTCCAAAAGAGCTTATGATCAGGTGGTGGCCAAATATGTACGAAACAAACCATATTATTACTTGCACTTATTCAATTTGATTATCATAGACAAATGAGTAAAGTTATATTTGTGATCAATAAAGTTGTAATTTTTTTTAGTAAAAATTAAAGTAAACATTAAATTTTTATTCTTTTTTTATATTTTCGCGGATATCCCCGAGGTATCGCCCCCCTAGTTTATATGCATAATTTTTTCAATAATAAAAGTGTTACACGCATTATTTTGAAATGATAGAGGATGGGGGATAGCTCAGTTAGTTAAAACTTTTTTCCCAGGATCTGGGGACGATCGAATCTTTTAACACTAAAAAAAAATTATTTTGAATTGACATGCATGATTCATGGACCATGGTTAGTTGTTTTTATTCTTTTTGAGATTTTCTGTTACACACATTTATTTTGAATCGACAATTCGACATGCATGATTCATGGACAATGGTTAGAGATTTTCTGTTACACTCGATTGGTTTGTGAAGAAAAGGGGATGAACTGTCAGCGATAATGCACTGTTATCAGATATTTTCCAATAAAAAATCAAAATTTGTAGTCAAACAGCAAATTGATAACAGCAGCATTATCATCTGAAGACTGAAAGGCACTTTAATTTGGCCTATAATTAAGCCTCCTTTTTATGTATGGTGCATGGCTCTTGCATTAACAAACATGTAATTTCAAGGGGATAAACCATTGCATGCAATTGTATCAGTTACGTTGGGACCATGCGTGAAATTTGAGCCACAATTTCTAAAGTTTCAGTTACATTAATATGAACCATAAGTACTAGGCCAGCTACAAATTAAGTTTCGGTTACGTTAGTTGAATCATGCATGAAGTTTGAGCCACAAGTAGGGGTGTTGGTTTGTAAAAGTAAATTTTTATTTTATCAATTTTACAAAGAAACACAATTAATATGACATATTAACACATGGTATTCGACCTAAAATACATCTTTAAAGTTCATCATAAAGATATTTATTATATAATTTTCAACTTTTTTTCTAAAAGACAAAATTAAAGTCGCCACGAGTATTCGAGATAACCCGACCATGACCAAAAAAAGGTCATGACAACTTTCTAAGTCACTTTTACTTGATCCGTTTTAGTTTGAAATGAAGTTAATTTGACCAAAATGGTCTGAGACTGAACTAAATTGTTCCCGATCGAACTAATAGCAAATTGTTTTGACTTGCTCACAACATGACCCGAACTGTATTAGATTGAACCAAGGGAATAAAATGACCGATTAGAAGCTAATCTGAATTAAAATGTCCTGAACTTGATTGGGCCAACCCTAACCTGCACCTCCAACCTAGATTGACACCCCTAGCCACAAGCCCACAACAACTAATTAAAAAAATTCTGAATTAAATTGTACTTCGTAATTGAAATTTTAGCATCAGTAGTTATGTTTAAAATGTATGGGCAAATATGCCAAATGTTAGAGCAAAAACTATGCATACAATTGGTACATACACGCAGCGAGTGTTGTCACCCTCTCATTGGTTGTTTTAACTAAATTTTTTTAACTTACTAGCTTAAATTTTAATATTATAATTCATTAGCTAATACACTTAGGGACCGTTTGGTAGGGTTTAAAACGTTTTCGAATAAAACAGTTTTCCATGAAAAACCTTTTATGTTGGAAAACTTATTTTCATGAAAAATTTCCATTATAAGGTCGTATGTAAAATGATTTTACTTATTAAGCATTTTTCATTGCTTGGTTAGATGGAAATTCAAGTATTTTAATTGTAAGGGAAAAATGTATTCCTTCAATGTGTGATGGAAAATGCTTTCTTTCCAATTCATGATTCATAAACATAAATAACAACAATTAAACAAATTACTATTCAAGAATTAAATAAGAAACTAAAACTAATCAACATAAACAAAACAATAATCAAAACTAAGAAATAAAACTAAAAGGAAACAGATTACCAAAGAAATAAGAACTTGAATTGAATTGATTAAATGAAAGTGTTTAACATACTAATCTAAACTAATCTAAAGAGAAAAATTGATTATGGAGTAATTAGGATTCTAAAACTAGGATTAATTATGAAAAAGTGCAAAAAGAAGTGTAAACCGTCCTAGAAAACATAAGCCTATTTACAGTGATGATTGGCTTAAGATAGAGTAGCCCGAGTACAAAAATCGAAAATCCAGCAAAAGGCCCAAAATTAGAGTCCACTTCTTCCCTGCACGGCTGCACCCGTATAAGCCGTCTGGACATCTATGAGGAAGGGCTTGTCTCCAAATGCGCCCGCATAAGCCAAGGCTCATTTAAACTATGCGCCTGCATGGACGCTCAAAAGCAACATTTTTGCGAATTTCCTTCATCAACGCTTGATTTCTTTTAATTATCGCTCGTAGCTTCTTGTTCAGCAATTCATCATTCTTTTTAATCGTAAGGATTGTATTATATTATATTGTGATGGTAAGAGCAGTGCCTCTATTATTATAACTTGATTTGTATCAGTTTAGTTATTATTGTGATGGTTCGTTGTTGTAGTGGTTGTACGTATAATTAGATTAGAGATGTCTATATATTACAATGAAAATTTAGAAAAAAAAAAAAGTTGACATTTTATTCAATAATTAAAAATTAAGGTACACAAGCAAGTATATCATGCATAAGAAGCAACCAAATATACATAGTGATATAGGAGAATATTGATGAACAAACGCTGAACATTCTCGATCTATATCAGATACCACACCATTATTATTAATACTAAACATGCAACATAAAACAACAACGAAATTGGAGATAGAAAGGAGTACTGAGATATTCATTAATTAACCATAATTTGCCAAACTAGTCGGGTGTTAAGGCCAAATTCCATACCAAGTAGATACTAAGTCGAACTGAATGCTCAAGACTTATTATAGGAAGTCGAAGATCATTATATTATTTGGCCGGAGTTACCAAAAGCATTAGAGGAAGTAGCTTGCGAACTGTGATTCCTGCATTTTCAGACATGTCCAACTCTCCACATTCTTCTGTCCATTTCCAATCGAACTTATAAATGAGATTAGCAAGCATAAGCTCAGCATTAACCATAGCAAATGAACTTCCAGGACAAAGTCTTCTACCTCCTCCAAATGGAGTATAATGGAAATTATCTTGTCCTTTGAAGTTAAAAGCGGTAGCATGGTTGTTGTTAAGGAACCTCTCAGGACGAAATTCCATAGGTTCCTCCCAGTAAGCTGGATCTCTTTGAATTGACCAAGCATTTATGAAAACATGAGTTCTTGAATCGATGTCAAAACCATTGATTTTGGCATCTTGTAACGGCTCTCGAAACACTAACATAGGAGCCGGAGGGTGTAGTCTAAGTGCTTCCTTAAGCACGGCTTTTAGATAAGTTAGCTTCTCCAATTCATCCTCACCTACCTGCACAATTGAGTCACCTTTGGCTTCTACGGTCTTTCGAACTTCGTCTTGCAACTCTTTCATAACTCTCGGGTGCCTAATCAACTCGGTCATCGTCCATTCTAGTAGTGTATAAGTTGTGTCAAATCCAGCCGCAAACACATCCTGCACACATACAACAACGCGCATTGACGTATGTATGTATGTATGTTTATATAAATTTTATAAGGATCTTGCTAACAAATGTCGTCAGGACGTTACTTTCTCATGCCAAAATGGAATTAATTTATGAATTCAAGTTAAAATCATGCATGTTTTTAATGTAATTTATATTTCATTAAAATTATTATTTTAAGTTTTAGCATGCTTATCCAACGCTCTTCCAAAACACACGTTAGCTTTTATCATTTTTTTTTTTTAATTAATTAATTAAATTAGACTAGATCTTTTACAAGAATTAATTTATGCCATACATACAAGAAATAGAACATTAGTCAAAAACAAACATCATCAATTAAACCCTTACCAATATAACGGCTTTGATATCGTTCATTGGAATAGACTCCTTGTTATCCAACTGATGATCGAGCAAATTTTCAACGAAATTCTTCTCTTGGTTCATAATCTTCTTAGTGCTTAGACGATATTGATGTTCTTGTATAACTTTATCAAGCAACTCATCCAACTGTTTCGCGATCTTTTCGAGTCGAGTATTTAAACCCTTGAGACGGTCCACCACACTAAGCCAAGGAATGAAGTCTCCCACACAAAAAACCCCTAACAACTCCATTGTTTCATCTAAAAGCTCCTTAATATTATAACCTCCCTCATCGTTCTTACCATACTTCCTCCCAAAAGTTGCTCTACATATTACATCATACGTTTGTGTCTTCATAATTTCACTTAAATTCACCACTAATGAACTTGTAGCATATTTGCTAATTTCTTTTATGGTTAAAACAACTTCTTCTAGTCTAATATTTTTAATGGATTGAACTTTTTTATTACACAAAAGTTGCATGATACAAATACTCTTCATCATCCTCCAATGTTCGCTATACGGCGAAAACCCCACGTCCTTACAACCATAGAAAAACTTATCAGTAACGCTAGTTTTAGGCCTATTACAAAAGTTTAAGTCTTGAGTTTTCAAGACTTCGCGAGCGCCATCCGGTGATGATAACACCAGGATGGGCTTACGCCCGAAGTGAAGCAACATTGTCTTGCCGTATTTTTGTGATAAGGAAGCAAATGATTGGTGTGGTAAGTATCCTACTTGGTGAAGGTTGCCTATGAGAGGTAGCTTTGGTGGTGAAGGTGGTCTTTTTTTACCCTTATTATTATTACTGACACACAAACTCTTGTACAAAAACACAACAATCACTACTATTAAGGTCAAATGAATGAATGATAAGTTATTGAGTTTGAGATCTTGTAATAAGTGGTGGTGAAAACTAGTAAACATTTTTGAAATTTTCAAAAGCTAATATGAGTGCTAAAAAAACAAGCAAGTAAGATAGGTAGATGGATAATACTTGGTTTTAATCAACAAAGTTATTATTATACGAGTAATTTATAGAAGCTTTTATTATATGTGTAGGAGCATGTCTTACATATATTTAATTTGTTTAGCCCTCACTTCACATTCATTTCAAGGCTCAATGGGGTAACGCCCGAAAAACTTACGTTATACGTTATACATATTAGCCTGAGAATCTAGTCACATGTAATGTAAGCCCTGTTTTTAGAGGACATTTATTTCTAGTTCATATGGAGAAAGTATATATCTAAAGGCTATGATATAACAAGTTATCAATAGCATAGTTGGCTCAGAGTAAGANGAAATAGAACATTAGTCAAAAACAAACATCATCAATTAAACCCTTACCAATATAACGGCTTTGATATCGTTCATTGGAATAGACTCCTTGTTATCCAACTGATGATCGAGCAAATTTTCAACGAAATTCTTCTCTTGGTTCATAATCTTCTTAGTGCTTAGACGATATTGATGTTCTTGTATAACTTTATCAAGCAACTCATCCAACTGTTTCGCGATCTTTTCGAGTCGAGTATTTAAACCCTTGAGACGGTCCACCACACTAAGCCAAGGAATGAAGTCTCCCACACAAAAAACCCCTAACAACTCCATTGTTTCATCTAAAAGCTCCTTAATATTATAACCTCCCTCATCGTTCTTACCATACTTCCTCCCAAAAGTTGCTCTACATATTACATCATACGTTTGTGTCTTCATAATTTCACTTAAATTCACCACTAATGAACTTGTAGCATATTTGCTAATTTCTTTTATGGTTAAAACAACTTCTTCTAGTCTAATATTTTTAATGGATTGAACTTTTTTATTACACAAAAGTTGCATGATACAAATACTCTTCATCATCCTCCAATGTTCGCTATACGGCGAAAACCCCACGTCCTTACAACCATAGAAAAACTTATCAGTAACGCTAGTTTTAGGCCTATTACAAAAGTTTAAGTCTTGAGTTTTCAAGACTTCGCGAGCGCCATCCGGTGATGATAACACCAGGATGGGCTTACGCCCGAAGTGAAGCAACATTGTCTTGCCGTATTTTTGTGATAAGGAAGCAAATGATTGGTGTGGTAAGTATCCTACTTGGTGAAGGTTGCCTATGAGAGGTAGCTTTGGTGGTGAAGGTGGTCTTTTTTTACCCTTATTATTATTACTGACACACAAACTCTTGTACAAAAACACAACAATCACTACTATTAAGGTCAAATGAATGAATGATAAGTTATTGAGTTTGAGATCTTGTAATAAGTGGTGGTGAAAACTAGTAAACATTTTTGAAATTTTCAAAAGCTAATATGAGTGCTAAAAAAACAAGCAAGTAAGATAGGTAGATGGATAATACTTGGTTTTAATCAACAAAGTTATTATTATACGAGTAATTTATAGAAGCTTTTATTATATGTGTAGGAGCATGTCTTACATATATTTAATTTGTTTAGCCCTCACTTCACATTCATTTCAAGGCTCAATGGGGTAACGCCCGAAAAACTTACGTTATACGTTATACATATTAGCCTGAGAATCTAGTCACATGTAATGTAAGCCCTGTTTTTAGAGGACATTTATTTCTAGTTCATATGGAGAAAGTATATATCTAAAGGCTATGATATAACAAGTTATCAATAGCATAGTTGGCTCAGAGTAAGATTATGTGTTTTTTACCGACATAAAAGTCAATTATTCTGACTTGAAAGCATATATCTCATGATTTGAATTTAAAATTAATAATGTGATCTGAAAATGCATATTTCTAACTTGAAAAAAAATGTGAAATTACAAAATCGCTCTCATCTGGCCTGAGTTGTTCTAGATATATACTTTCTCTGCTTGTAACGCTGTGACTTTTAACTCCTCTGATCAACATGAAGTTGTGAGCTTGTATAGTTGTACTTAGAGGAGTGGAGGATAAAGAATAGACCTTAATTTTTAAATTGTCCTTGCTTTCATTTTCATTTTATCTCTTACTTTGCATCAAAAAAAAAAGAAGTAATTTAAAATGTCAAATGGAGGTAAAATACACACACCAAAAAAAGTGACTATCACAAAGCGACAAGCTCACAACTTTATACACTGGACTATAATTCAAATATCATTCATTTATCCTTTCTAAGTGGAATTATTAAGCATTGGGTACTACGTGGCCTACGTATAGTGTACCCCATGCTACGTTGATCAACATTTCTAAGTCAATAGAATCTCAAGTGAGAGGACGTAATAGGATATATAAACTATATTAATGAACCTCAACTATCGGCTAAGATTTTTGGTTGATCGAATTGGTCATCTAATAACACACAAGTAGCTTATCTTACTTAAGCACCCGTCAAATACATAGGTAAAAAAAATAAAAATTAATACCCTCTTTATTTTGTGTGGACAATAATTACATGCATAACGCATCGTTCTTTTCCATTGCAAGTGTTACACGCTTTTATATTGGATTGACATGCAGGGATTCATGGTTAATTGGTTGTTTTTCTTCTGCAACCGTTTGTTTTGTGAAGATAATAAGAGTGTGAACTGACAAAGATAGCTAGAGTAGTAGGGTATAGTATGATTTAATTAGGTAGGCAGAATCAATAGTCTTAATTATCCGATATTTGCCGATAGATATACTCTTTTAGTTGCTATATTCACTTTTTCACATCTCCCAAGACGCAACTCATACAATTAATATCTTGAGTTTGATATAATAAAAATTATATTTTTGAAAAACATAAATTGAGATGAATCATATAAAATTTCATATGACTATGTTTTTCCTTACGCATTAAACTACAAATTGAGACAAAATAGCAATTACAATGTAAATAGTGCCATAAACCCTAATGTAACAACTTAAAAAACCAAATATTGATATTAAGCTGTGGAAAATTTGTAGTCAAATACTCATGAGTTAAACAATAAATTGATAACAGCATTATCATCTGAAGACTGAAGCCACTTTAATTTGGCCTATAATTAAGCCTCCTTTTTATGTGTGGTGCATGGCTCATGCATTAACAAACGAGTAATTTCAAGGGGATAAACCATTGCATGCAATTGTATCAGTTACGTTGGAACCATGCGTGAAATTTGAGCCACAATTTCTAAAGTTTCAGTTACATTAATATGAACCATAAGTACTAGGCCAGCTACAAATTAAGTTTCAGTTACGTTAGTTGAGTCATGCATGAAATTTGAGCCACAAGAAGGGTGTTGGTTTGGGTTAACAGAACTGTCCTTGACCGGAATCAAAATATTTCGAAATTGAAATTGATCTGTAACCTAAAAATAACTTGAACATAAAGTGATCGAAACTGTTATTGACCGATAAATCAATGGATTAAACTGTATTGAACCAGAAGTGAAAATAACTCAAATTGAAATTGGCTTGTACAAACTGAATATTAATTAACCTATTTGATCATTTCACCTAATCCTATCCAGCCTGAATTGAAATGATTCAAAACTCAATATTGTAAACGTAAATTTTTATTTTATCAGTTTTTAAAGGAAACACGATTAATATAAAGTACCAAGATATGGCATTCGACCTAAAATACAATTTTAAAGTTCACCATAAGGACATTTATTACATAATTTTTAACTTTCATTCAAAAAGACAAAATTAAAGTCCCCACGAGTATTCAAGATAACTGAATCATGAGAGCTTTCTAAATTACTTTTGCTTGATCCGTTTTAGATTGAATTGAAGTTGATTTGACCAAAATGGTCTGAGTCTAAACTAAATTGTTCCCGAATTAATAGCAAACTGTTTTGACTTGCTCACGAAATGACCCGAACTAAATAAGATTGAACCAAGGGGACAAAACGACCGAAGTTAATTTGAATTAAAATGTCCCGAACCTGATTGGGTCAACCCTAACATGCACCCCGTGCGGATAGTGTCAAGCCTTTCCTTTAGCCTTTGTTTGCTAGACTCTTGGTCATGTACCCATTCTCCCATCACTAGAGAGAAAGCAAAGGGACCAGGCGAAGACCCCTATACTTAGACTGTCGAGGCGAAGAAAACGCTGGATTGAAGAGCTCGAGTCCACTTCTGCGACTGCTTCCTGCTTCTTGGGCTTGGCTTTTAGACTGGCGAAACCCTGAACCTCTAAAAGAAGAGAGATAGTTCAAGAACTCCTTGCTTAGGGCCTTAACCGGGCAGATTCGTATGAATCGTGAATATGTACTCATAATTTAAGAGTCGTATAATCTGAAAATATCGCAAAAGTCTCCTCTTTTCCCAGTTCCAATTCCCGGAATTCAGCAGTACAGTTCACGGGCTCGACTCCGTCGGACTCTTCGCCTTCAGGCTCACTCTTCGATCCTACGGGCCCAAATACCGATGGATGCTGGAAAAGTATGAATCTTGCTTCGGGAGGCGGGGGGCTCAGTTTCGAAGACTGCCCCCGCCTAAAGCGAAGCGCTGAGCCCTATGGGCTCAGTCTTCGAAACTGAGCCAGCAGAAGACGAAGTCAATTGATGAAATCATGGGGGCTTGAGTCGTCAGATTCGATCCTGCGTCTCTTCGATCCTGCGTCTCTACGAGACTTCCGCCCTATCGGGCGTATGAATCTGACTCTCTCAATTCATTTCTTTTTTCACGGATGAGATGAATTTGGCAACCCGAATTGACACCTCTAGCCACAAGCCCACAGCAACTAATTAAAAAAATTATGAATTTAATTGTACTCCATAATTGAAATTTTAGCATCAGTTATGTTTAAAATGTATGGGCAATAATGCAAAATGTTAGAGCAAAAACTACGCATACAATTGATTTATGCAACATACATACACGCTTTGAGTGCTGTCACCCTCTCATTGGTTGTTTTAAATCAATCTTTTCACTCAGTAGCTTAAATTTTAATATTATAATTTAAATAATTAATTTTTATTAGCTAATACACTTAGGGTCCGTTTAGTAGGTCTAAAAAGATTTCGGATTAAAACAGTTTTCCATGAAAAACCTTTTTATATATTGTAAAATTTATTTTCATGAAGAATTTTTATTGTTGATTGCATGTAAAATGATTTTACATTTTAAGCATTTTTCATTGGTTGGTTGCATGGAAAATCAAATATTTGAATTATAAGGGAAAATGTATTCCTTCCGAGTGTGAGGGAGAATATTTTCCTCCCAATTTAGAGGGAAAATTTTTCAACATGGTAGAAAACCAAGTTTTACGGTTTAATATTTTACTCCAAACCAAACAATATAAAATGAAAAAACAATTTTCAGGGAAAACATTTTATGCCATACCAAACGGTTCCTCAAAATGGTGTGATCCGAGGGAGGTAATATATAAATATATATACAAGATGTTTTGTTTAAGCATCCCTAACCTTTGGAGAATTTATATATTCCTTTAGTTTTGGAACTACCTGGCATTAAGTACTTGTAATTTACTGTATGTTTTTTTATTACTCCGTGTATATAAATTAAATGCTAGCTCCTACGTATGACAGCCGCAGATGGCTTATTTACACCATTGGGTGTGTTTGTTTTAATGGATAATGTTTTCCATGGGAAATGGTCATTTTCAACAAGTGACCAATCTTTAGTTGACACATAATTCAATAGCTTGACATCTAATGTTTATAAGATGAATAATGTAAGAGGTAGCAAATTAAGTTGATGGGTGTACGAATTGAAAGAGGAAGCATATATCATATATGTTTGACCAATTAACCGTACTCTTACAATTGTCTAAATTTACCATATTGATCTTTTGCATATCTAACGGTTAAAAACTAGGAATTTGCTCCTAGCTAACACTTTGATGGGTGTACGAATTGAAAGTGGAAGCATGTATCATATATGTTTGGTTCATCGAGTAATGGTCGAGCCAAGTTTAGGCTTTAGTTTAGTTGATGTTATATAACTAGATTAGAAATCTCTAGCTATATATTACAATGAGAATCGAATCGAATCGAATCAGAAAAGTTAAAATTTCAATAACAGCTAAATTAAGGTACACAAGTACACCATAAGATGCAAGGGATGCTAAAACTACACCAAATACATCAGATAGTGATAGAGAATATTGAATAAACATTGAACATTCTCTATCAAATAGCACATCACTAATAATAATACTACTAAAAGCTACACTTACAACAGAAAACAGTGAAACAGAACAAAGAAATGATGAGACATGATCAATTAATAAACATCACTTGCCGAAGTTCCTATCCCTTTGCTGAAAGGAACGTAAGGCGTCGACGAAGTGACGTTCAGTAAATTCAGGTGCTTGAATAGGTAGGAAGTAATACTCAGCTAAAGCCAAATGCCATACCAAGTAGTTACTAAGTCTAAGTTCACCACCAGTTCGGATTAGTAACTCCGGAGTAGGAACATTGCCAGCCTCAAGTTCACCATCGAGCATTGACATGTCGATGGCATTAGGCTCAATTACACCTGTTTTAGCCTTTTCACAAAGCTTCCTCGTAGCTTGGACTATGTCTCTTGTTCCTGCATAGCAAATTGCTAGCCTCCACTCTAGCTTTGGCTTTCCTATCTTACTACTACTTGTCGCGTTTTCTACTTGTTCCATCTTGTCTCGTAACGATTTTGTGTATTCTTTTCTATCTCCGATTGCTGACACCTTTATCCCTTTTCTGCACAAATATACGTATATAGATTATGTATTTTCATTTCGATCAATCAATGGCTAATTTAACTAAGGCAGATAGAAAAAACCATGCCATGCAAAAGAATTGGCGGCCTGGGTACATACGTAGACTGGCTACGACATAGGTGTTATTGTGTTAATTATATATATATATATATATATATATACCTTATAAAGTCCTCCAAGTTATCCTCTAGAAATCTCTCAAGTTGCCCAAATATCAGTTCCGTTGCTTCCTGCAATTGTGCATCAAAATAAAATTAGAGTGTCGTACGTATGTGCAGCATCGGTAATCACAAGTGATAGCCGTACGTCTTCGGAATGTTAGAAAATAAATGTTTGACATTTGACTTAATTTATTTACTACCTCCGTATCAAAATAGTTGTAATAAAACAAACGAATTATATTTATTAGTAAAGAGGACGTGAACGATCTGAATTAAAAAAATCAAGAGTACGTAGGACATTATTAATTAGGAGTACATACTTTGCCTCGTTGTAAGTTGTCATAAGAATATATGAAGGTAGTGGCAGCAGAAACTCCCCATTTAAGACAAAGGTCAGCAAAGAGAGCATTAATTTGAAAAAATGGAACATAATCAAGAGGTTTGCCCTGTGCCTTAAGCCACCTCCTATTACCATCAAATATAACAGCTATATGTTTTGGAATCAAATCTTTATTGAGACCTGCCTTTAGGTACTCATAATCTTTGTGTTCCGTTGGCGATGACAACATAAATGATGATTCCAAGTTCGTACTAGTACTATTACTAGACTGGCTGCCACCAACTCCGATATCAATATTAGCAGCAGCAGTACTAGTTTGGTTTGACATGCTGCTTGACATGTTGACGACGGTAGGCTTATTGTACTGATGAGGCAAGGGAATACTTGATGATTTTTGGGTGTGTACTTTAACAAAAGATGAAGAGGGAAACAAAACACTAGGACGAACCATCAAACTCAAAGTTGACATTTTTTAATGGAGGGAGGTTTGAATGTTTAGTTTGGTTGCTTGTTTTGGATAATTGTGGTTAGTGACACTGTAATATAACATGGCTTTCTAGTTGGTAAGGTTACCTTCATTTATAGATGGATATGATGTTGCCTTCATGCATGGATCAAATCTTGTGTTTGAAAATTTGAATGGTCCGTAAAAGTGGGACGTCAGATTTTGATACTATCATATTGCAAATCAATTATCCCATATTTAGTACTCCCTCTGTCTTTATTTACTTGCTACATTGGACCAAAATATGTGAGAGCTTTTTGATCCGTATGTAGCAAGTAAAAAAAGACGGAGGGAGTATACCATTTTATTATTATTATTATTATTACTATTATTATTATTATTATTAAGAGAGAAATATATTTTGTATAACATTGGAGTCTCAATTAAACTTATTGGTTAATTTAAAAACAAGTGTCTATTACTTTTGAAAATTAATAATAATAATCTAATATTATCATTTAATCAAAATACAAATTGTTTAAAAAGACCATCTTATCATAATTAAGATCACTTCCTATCCTTATTGGGCTTGGCCCAAATAAAATAAACTACTATACTCAAAATCGGTAGCACACGAGTGGTACATAAAACGTGGGACAGAAGATTTTGACTTGATGGTTCTTGTAGTTAATAATATCACCATCAAATATAGGATTCATATGGCCCAGATTGGAGGAATGTTGGATGAGCTACATGGAGCTAGTATAATTTCTAAATTTATTTGAGAAGTGGTTATAACCAGATGAGAATCAGGACGGTGATGAGTGGAAAAATGCTTTACAAAAAAAAAAATAATAATAATAATAATAAAATAAATAAATAAATAAATAAATGGTCGATTGGTTATGCTATATAAATTGTGCAATGCTCCTAGTCCTTTTATGAGGTTGATGAATGAGGTACTGCTAGCCTGTTTACTTTAGCTTAAAATTAGTTCAGCCTAATTCAGTTCAATTCAGCTCCGCTCAGTTCAGTTCAATTTAGCTCTTCTTTTATTTTGCTAATTAATTTATTCCAAATATTATTTGTTCGTAATATTATTAGTTCATATTATTGTTATTATTATTATTATTATTATTATTGTTGTTGTTGTTGTTGTTTACAAAAATATTATTATTGCACATAAGTGGATTATCATTCACAAAAAATATGAAGCCGTATTACTAGTTTTTATTTCATAAAATATAAACTACCAATAACGTTTTTTTTTGTTTAAAAATTATTAGTAGATTAATATCAAAATTATTACTATGTCATTACTCCATAATTAAAAACATTGATAATTTGTTGTTAAAAAATAATAGTTATAGTCGGTCCATAAAAATCATAGTAAAAAAAATCAAAAATCATAATTAAAAATCAATAGTTAAAAATCATTAATCAATTGCTAAAACTAAATAATCAATAATTAATAGTTAAAAATCAATAATGAATAGTTAAAAATCAATAATCCATAATTAAAAATCATTAATACATAATAAAAACTTTAATAATATTCTTGTTTATAGCAAAGATGTTCATGAGCACCTAGGACATTTTTTAGCCAATGAGTCATACACGGGTTAACGCACCATCTTTTAATTAATTTAGTCACTTTTACTTTTAGCACTATTGCCGATTCCTTAAATAAGTTTATTGTTGTTTATCTTGATGATACTCTTGTTTATAGCAAAGATGTTCATGAGCACCTAAGACATTTTTTAGCCAATAAGCCATACAAGAGTTAACGCACCATCTTTTAATTAATTTAGACCCTTTTAATTTTAGCATTATTGCCGATTTCAAATTCAATATAAGCATCATTGCATCAATGAAAAAAAAAAGGACCGTGTCATTGCCTGTCACTTAAAGTCTTAATTTAAAAAACAAAACAATTGAATCAAGAAACAAAATGTCAGCTCATTATAAACAGAAGTTTTTCCAAAAAAAAACAAGACTAAAGTGATGGCAGTAACAAAAAAAAATTACAAGTATCGGTTAGAAATTCCAAGTTCAAACAACTTACTCTACTAACTAACAAAAGAGATCATTAACAACCACAATTCATCTTAGTAGTCCCTAGCTGAATGCAGCAGCTAATACAGTTTCATCTTCCTCTTTCATAAACATTGCAAATAATCATCAACCTGCAATATAGAGGATGAAACGAAAGTTTCCGGGAAAAGGAAATGATTCAAAATGAAATAGGATGGTTCAGGAGCTAATGAACTGCACGAAAGATGCGAGAATAATCAGAATACACACAACCCTGAATATATTTCTTGGGATTATTAGGATCAGGAGCCCAACTAATTTCACTCAAATTAGGAGTTTCGACATATGGCAACGTAAATTCACCAGCCTTTACAACCTTACCTCTCTTTCCTGCCCTTAGCACAAAATTATTACGCTGATAAGAAAATATACCATTTGAAAGGTGGATGATATCGCCCGGCTGAAAAGCATCACATTCCCATCCCCAAAACTGAAAATGAACAGCAGCAGTTTCATCTGCCACGAGTGCCAAACAAGTTCTATTTTGTCCCTCTAAGGTTATCTTGCCTTTGTCCAAGAGTATGAATCTAGTGTCTATGTTGTTTGATGCCGCGGGCACAATGTCCTTTAACAACATCCCCATGACAATGCGTTTCCTACATGATCCACAGAATCATGAGTTACAGACCATAACAACTACACTACGGCCCAAACTTTTGCCAAGTCTATAGATACCAACTCATTTAGCATTGACAAACACATACAACAAACAATTAAAAATGCTGCAATAAGATATACTACCTCCGCCACAAATTAATTGCAACAAAAATAATAGTTTGTGAAAAATGGTTTGTTGCAACTAATTTGTGGCGAAGGCAGTACGAAGTATAAACTAATTCTGTAATAATGGTTTGAGGCATAACATAATATATACGAAGTATATCATTGACTCCACAATTGATATACAGTTTGCAATTACTCTCCTAATAATCAAATGGGTAACTTTGTTTATCTCAAATTTGTAATGATGTTGAACAAACAATATTTCAATGGTAATAATAGACATTCTTATGAGTTTATAAGTATTGTTGGGCATTTCAATCCCTTGAATTGATTACGCACAAATCGAAATACACTTGCTTTAAATTGAGTTGTCGACTAACTTACACCATTGATCCAACACAACAACTGCCCCTCTAAATTGGGGAAATGATAATCTTTAAAAAAAAAAAAATGATATTGAGCAAATTAGGTCATCAGATAATTACGATAAGAGACAAGTAAAGATGAAACCATTGATAAAATAGCTGGATTCCTGTTTGCAACCTACAATAGAACCACATTAACAACTTAGTGGAAAGATGCAAAATTGCTAACATTAGGCGATAATTGAAGGGAAAAATTAAGCAAAATGAATTAAACTTCTATGATAGAAAAGATTAATAGATATAGTTCAAGGAATACCTAAAGCAGAGTGACATGCCGATGTCGTAAGAAAGGTTAGTATATTGTGGGGATTCCTGGGGTGGTGGAAGTCTGTTCGTTGGACAGTTAAGTAAGTTTCAAAAGGACATCAGACTGGATCAACAT
>PYUH01000221.1:1617130-1628427 GCA_016808085.1 Suaeda aralocaspica
TAAGCATCAAAAAAAAAAAAAAAAAAAAAAAAAGGACCATGCCATTGCATGTCACTTAAAGTCTTAATTTGAAAAACAAAACAATTGAATCAAGAAACAAAATGTCAGCTCATTATAAACAAACTAACAGAAGTTTTTCCAAAAAAAAACAAGACTAAAGTGATGGCAGTAACAAAAAAAAAATTACAAGTATCGGTTAGAAATTCCAAGTTCAAACAACTTACTCTACTAACTAACAAAAGAGATCATTTACAACCACAATTCATCTTAGTAGTCCCTAGCTGAATGCAGCAGCTAATACAGTTTCATCTTCCTCTTTCATAAACATTGCAAATAATCATCAACCTGCAATATAGAGGATGAAACGAAAGTTTCCGGGAAAAGGAAATGATTCAAAATGAAATAGGATGGTTCAGGAGCTAATGAACTGCACGAAAGATGCGAGAATAATCAGAATACACACAACCCTGAATATATTTCTTGGGATTATTAGGATCAGGAGCCCAACTAATTTCACTCAAATTAGGAGTTTCGACATATGGCAACGTAAATTCACCAGCCTTTACAACCTTACCTCTCTTTCCTGCCCTTAGCACAAAATTATTACGCTGATAAGAAAATATACCATTTGAAAGGTGGATGATATCGCCCGGCTGAAAAGCATCACATTCCCATCCCCAAAACTGAAAATGAACAGCAGCAGTTTCATCTGCCACGAGTGCCAAACAAGTTCTATTTTGTCCCTCTAAGGTTATCTTGCCTTTGTCCAAGAGTATGAATCTAGTGTCTATGTTGTTTGATGCCGCGGGCACAATGTCCTTTAACAACATCCCCATGACAATGCGTTTCCTACATGATCCACAGAATCATGAGTTACAGACCATAACAACTACACTACGGCCCAAACTTTTGCCAAGTCTATAGATACCAACTCATTTAGCATTGACAAACACATACAACAAACAATTAAAAATGCTGCAATAAGATATACTACCTCCGCCACAAATTAATTGCAACAAAAATAATAGTTTGTGAAAAATGGTTTGTTGCAACTAATTTGTGGCGAAGGCAGTACGAAGTATAAACTAATTCTGTAATAATGGTTTGAGGCATAACATAATATATACGAAGTATATCATTGACTCCACAATTGATATACAGTTGCAATTACTCTCCTAAATAATCAAATGGGTAACTTTGTTTACTCTAAATTTGTAATGATGTTGAACAAAACAAGTATTTCAATGGTAATAATAGACATTCTTATGAGTTTATAAGTATTGTTGGGCATTTACAATCCCATTGAATTGATTACGCACAAAATCGAAATACACTTGCTTTAAATTGAGTTGTCGACTAACTTAAACACCAATTGAATCCAACACAAGCAACTGCCCCTCTAAATTGGGGAAATTGATAATCTTTAAAAAAAAAAAAAATGATATTGAGCAAATTAGGTCATCAGATAATTACGATAAGAGACAAGTAAAAGATGAAACCTATTGATAAAATAGCTGGATTCCTGTTTGCAACCTACAATAGAAACCACAATTAAAACAACATTAGTGGAAAGATGCAAAATTGCTAACATTAGGCGATAAATTGAAGGGAAAAAATTAAGCAAAATGAATTAAACCTTCTATGATAAAAGATTAATAGATATAGTTCTGAAGGAATACCTAAAGCAGAGTGACATGCCGATGTCGTAAGAAAGGTTAGTATATTTGTTGGGGATTCCTGGGGTGGTGGAAGTCTGTTCGTTGGACAGTTAAGTAAGTTTCAAAAGGACATCAGACTGTATCAAACATATAAATTCGAAAATATTATCTAGAGGGAACATAAACATATTACTAGACACTAAAAATGGACAAGAGACCTCTCGATGTTACTTTTTTATTTTATTTTTTTTTTGTTGCAAAAGAGGGAAAAGGCCCCAACAAACTAGAAAATAAAAATAACAACTATATACTAATAAAGCGTGGTCAAGCTACCCCTGCGCATCCTCTTGCTCTATACCCGAAAAACTATTGGAAAAACTAACCTTAGGCTAACCAACTTTATGAGTGTTAACCCAAGGCAGCGTGGATGTATAGTGAAAGGGGAGGATTATCATAATTCATAAACACCAGCTGGTGAATACCCAATTTACAATCGGTATATTTAGGAATGTGCACCATATCAAAACATCTCATCCACACATCATTATTGTTTAGCCAAGCAATCTATATTTTCGCAACGAGCTAGTTTTACTGTCACAACTCTCAACACTCCCGATGAATTTATTTCCAAATACAAGTGAAAATTATATTGATGACATTCACATAAGTAACTAAGTGTTGATTGATGAACGAATACTGGGTATCACTCATCACAGCACAGCAGAAAAATTATTGGAAAAACTGAAAACACCACACAAATTACAACGAGTATGGCTATATGAGATATGACAAAGCTCTCATGTATAAGAGTATATACAGCATAACGGTACAACAGTTATTGGCATCCTCGTGATAATACATAATGTACAGGCCTAACGTGGCTACGCTGAGAAGGATTCATATCGTTAGATCACATATTTGATGTCACTTCCTTTATTTCATCCAATGTAATAGTCTGCAACCAGCAAGCCGTTATCAGAAAAAGATAAATATGCAGCTATATTCGACACACCCTCAACACACAACTAAACATTTCTTGGAGAATAGAACTAGGCTAACCTGATCCTTGCCAGCAAAATCATTGTCAGGGGTCAGAAAAAGCATGCAGTGGCACTCTTTCCTGTCATATTTCAATCCAACTTCCTTATTAGCAGTATTACAAGGGAAGATTGATGTACTTGAAATGAGAAAGATGAAAAGAAAGAGGGAAAAACGATGATTGAACACGCAACTCAAAAGTACGTAAATTACAGACTGACAAGGACCTAACCAGTATTCAGTCATCCACAAGGTCATTCCTCAGAAATAACCAAAAATTCTCATCTCAGGACAACATTTAAGCCTCTACCATAAAACAGTATATCATCTACAGAACTTGCGTAGATTTATCCAATGAATGATGTGGAAGTCATTTCTAAAGTATGGCATAGCGTCTTCAACAGAAAAGTAGGAACAATGAACTAATGAAGTTAATAATCATAACACTTTCAAGGAGACAAGTAGTTGATCCCATACCCTAATAGTACGTTTTGATTGTGAGTCTGGCTGCAGTTAGTTCAGTAGTTGTTCTGTTAGTCACTCTCATGAGTCAAGACAGGCTAAGATGAGATAGCATGAATGTATTTTAGCTTTCTCTCATTCTAATTAACTTTTTATTAATTTCATAATTAAGCAGGTATCAAGGTTATCGGATTTAGACTTTCCTTCCACTACTATCATGAAATTAAGTTATTAACTTTGTAAGCATCTTACAGTGTTCCATCCCAGAACAGGTTATCCCAGAACAAGTTATTAACTACTCCAGAGTTCTTTCAAAACTCACTTTGGTTGAAATTATCACTCTAGTCTCCATTAGCATCAGCTACAAGTAAGAAATGTAAACAGACTGACTAACAGACAGATGTACACTCCTTGAGACCTAACTCATAACAAATTCAAGATGACAACATGAAATAAATTGCTTCAATCAGTCTTTTGAGTGATTGAATCACTATCCAGTTAACCACTTAAAAATCACAAGAACAGAAAATAAGTACGCCAATCCATGGACTGCAAACCTGTCAATCAAATGCACCTTCACCCACAGTTTAAATGCAAAATGGTATTTTAGCTACTATGGGTAGTCTACATACGAAGTATCAGATAAAGATTCCATAACCTCCCTCCATTCTGACATGGACCAGATGCTAATAGAAAGCACTTCTCCAGACTACAAAGTTTAGTATCTCAATAACACGGATTATATTGCCTCAACAAGTTATCACATTGATAACTCAAATTTCCATCCATCTCTATGTTCCATAAATCATGCAACAATTCTACTGAATTCAAGTTAGAACATGTATGTAGACTTAGAAGTAAAATCATACCTTTCTCTCATTGGCACACATGGGCAATTCCAAAAGCCCTGGCTTGCTTCAGCTTCTTTGTCATCATAATGTCTGAGGTACATTAGAGATAGTTATAACATCAAAATATGAAAGAAAACAAAAAAATTGTGAGCAACAAGATTTTGTCATGAAAAAGAAAAATGAACTCACCTACAAGGACAAAGGGGGGCACCTAAGGTGTCCCTATGATCAGCTAATCCCTATTAACACCCCCAAAAAAGTCAGATTATACTTTAGATTGCATGATGACAAGAAGCAACACAACTTTGGAGAACAATAAATATCAAACCACAAAATGTTTAGCATATATGACTCAACATGGAAATAACCTTATATTGCATTTACTTCCTTCAGTGACTTAGAATTTTCTGAAAATTAAATTATTCACACAATCACACGGTCACTATTATCTAGTGGTGATCCTTTAACGCATCAACTGAAAGCCAACATTATGCAGCACAAGCAGCATCAAAATTTATCAGATCTTTAAAGAAAGAAATATGTACTTCAAACTCCATACTTACAGCCTATGAAAATCCTTGTGTATGGAGGCTTTCAAAGGCTAATCTCAAATTCCATGCTCTAGATTGACTCTATCTTAGTGGTTAATGATCTATATGGTGCAGCACCATACAACAAAGCCGTTGCTTTACATCGCCAAGTCATTGATGCAAAATGTAGTCCTTAATTGCCCTAAATTGAGAGAGAAAATTGAAGATGCAAACCAGATAAGTATAACAAAGCACTAATATCCCCTACACAAAAAGAAGGGAAAGTACTACAAAGTACATAGTGGCAACAACACCAATATGATTAAACTCTTTAACAATCTAATTTCAACATGATACATACATTAACTTTTTTCAACTTTACTGTTCTAATTCTATTGATATACGAAACTAAGTTATTTCTATGCAGCATAATAATCTTCTTACAAAGAAAGATGCAATAGACAAACAATACATTCATATACTTGTGAATATGTATCAAACAGAGATAGTAAGCATTCAATTATAAGACATGCATTACCTTAATAACCACAGCAGTGACACTTTTATCAACGCAGAAGTATGTTCCGGACTTACGACAGAACTGCTCAGAGAACTTCCTCATTACTTCCATAGATTTATCAGAAGGTTCCACTGAAAAAACAGTTCAGACAACATAAATGAATCTTACCTAGATATGATCTTATTTGCTAATGTACTAACAGAAGCAAATCATGTATTTAAGTAAGAGGTAAAAATCATCTATTCCCAAATCTCAACAAGGTCATA
This sequence comes from Suaeda aralocaspica, assembly GCA_016808085.1. Lineage (NCBI taxonomy): Eukaryota > Viridiplantae > Streptophyta > Magnoliopsida > Caryophyllales > Amaranthaceae > Suaeda > Suaeda aralocaspica. Next base: position 1,622,456 of record PYUH01000221.1, read on the forward strand.
ACTTCATGATCAGAATCTCAAGTTACAATAATTTTCCCAAACTGTCTTCCCATACACCATTTGCCGGAGTCAAGTCACAACAACAACAACAGCAACAAAGCGTTAGTCCTAAATTAATTTGGGGTCGGTTAGGCATGAATCAATATGAGGAGTCCCAAAAGTCATCAGCACTAATCTTCTTCTGCCAATCCTCCCTATTTGACACTAAATGTTCTTCAAACCCCAACACCCTCAAATCAATTAAACCCTTAATCCCACGAATCCATAAGTTGGGTACACATCTAAGTGCTATCCCATGTGACCACTGACCATCCGCCCATATTTACTCCCTCCATTTCCTATCATCAAGTACTAGTTATGCTACATACTCATTCAATTCCAATTCTTTCATATCCTCAACTCCATTTATGTCATCTTTGATCACTCTCGACTCTTAATATCACCATGATCCCAGCACTCTAGTACTCTACCGGACTTTTTGCGGTCTCCATCTTACATTCCCCAAAACAACATAATTAGTTTTCCTATCTTTTATCTTCAGTATCCACATTAACTTAAGAAAAAAGGAATTCTGATTCAACAAAACTCCAAGTCTAAACCTTATCTCCTTTTTGTTCATAAAGTTGGAATTCTAGTGTAAGATGTGAACTGTGAAAGTCGAGCTCATCAATTTAAGAACTCAAAAACAAACAGATGAAATTCAACTGTAATTACTATACTTCAAATATACAAAAATTAATTCCCAAATTAACTTTATACAAATGAAGTATATTTAATTAATTCATGTTACATTTGAAGTATACTAAAGTAGCATTAATTCAAATTATCCATCTATACCCAAATTAAATTTGACAAAATGAAATAAATAAGATGATAACATCAATTTTAATGGTCATCATGTTAATTTTGAAGTATAAACATAGCATTATTTCAAATTATCCATTTAATTTATTAAATTGCAACTAAATAAAACTACTAATGCTAATTTCTTCCATGAATACTCATATTTTCAAAGTCAACTGAAAAACAATTAATAAAAATTAATTCTTTTGTTGAAGTATAAATATCTCAACAAAATTTAACAAAACCTTGGTTTTATTCAAAATTAAAACTAATTACCTAAAACCCACATTAATAAACACATAACATAAAAGAATAATTAAATCCCAGAAAACAAAAAAGCAAGAAACTTTATTAAAACAATTGAAAAAAAAAAAATTCAAAAACAACAAATTTAAAAAAAAAAAAGAAAAAGAAAAAAGAAAATACCTTGAGCACGAATTACACGAGAAAAGCGTTTACGAGGGATTGAAGGAGAAGAAATTGGGAAGCTGTAAGCAGTTGAAGCTTGAAGAGATTTCATGGTCATTTTTTTAATTTTTTAATTTTTTTTTTTTTGCAGTAAAATTTAATTAAGATTTTAAGTTATCCTTAAAAATGAAATTAGGTAGATTTTTATAAAGTATAGTTTGAGAAAGAATTAGACAGAAAAAATGAAGGGAATAAAATTTGAGAATAAGAAGCATTGCGCGCCACTCGTTACAAATATCTTTTTGGAGGAGAAATTTACTGAGCCACTCACTTTGGCTTTGGTTTGTTTTGGGGTTTATGTCATGAAGAATTTGATTTAATCTAAACTTTTCAATTCTGGATCATTCTGTATTGGTTGTTTTTGGTTTTCATTTCTATTGTGATTTTTTTTTTTTAAATTTCAATTGTGAATTGTTAAAGGGTAATTTGGGAACTTACTTGAGTGCAAGTAATTCTAATGGTTGTTTGAGTTATGTCGAGTAGAACGCGTTTAGATTATGTGATTTGATCTAGGTTGATTGTTATGTAGCACGAAAGTGGCTCAATAACAGGTTTGTAAGGGCTAAAATCAAGCTTAGGACGTCGTGGGTGAACCTATAACATATGGGAGAAATGCATAGCGATAACAAGACGAAACCAAGGTTAGCTCTTCGTAAGCCAAAGACAAAGATTATTCACACTTTTCGACTGTTACGGGGACTCAAACAAATTATTGCCGAAAAATTTACGATGTGCTCCTATATATGGTCAAAAGTGGTTCCCTGAGCAACTCTTTAGGGTTCAAAAGGTTATAAGACGATTCTCGTGAGAGCAAAAACACAAGTATATATTTACTAAAGAGGGAAGGTACCAAGTTTAAGAGGTTACGATTGAGTGTGGAGCATCTTAGAGTCACCTACAACACATGCGATAAATAGGGTGAAAACAAGATAGAACCCAACATAGCCCCGAGAGCCGAAAATGAATGTTATACTTCACACTTTTCAGGGGTTCCAAGGTCTCGTAAATAAAATTGCAGAATATGTTACAATGCACTCCTATGATAAAAAGAAAAAAATGGACCTTCAAGAAGCTCTTTAGGATTTGAAAGGTCATAAGGTGAGTCCCAGGAGAGCAAAACGGCAAATATGCTTTAATTTTGTTTCAAAATTGTCCGAAGGGGGAAGATAACAAATCTTTAAAGGTTAAAATTGAGCATGGTGCATCCTAGGTTCACGTAAAAAAATGTGGGAAAAATATAGGGCAAAAGATAAAATAGATCACGGGATAGCCCTCTAGAAGCTGAAAATGAAGGTTATAATTCATGCTTTGGGAGGTCTAAAAAAATTTACAATGCGCTTCTATGGTGAAAAAAGGCCCCTGATCAAGAACCTCTTCAGGGTCTGAATGGCCATAAGACAAGTACTGAGAGGGCGAAAAGACGAATATGCCCTATTTCAGAAATTGTCCAAATAGGGAAGATAACAAGTTTATAGAGGCTTAAATTGATCCTCGAACAACTTGGTGAGGTTCGAAAGGTCATTAGACAGTCCCGGGATAAAGAAAAGACCAGTGTGCCCTTTTCGCAATTATTTAAAGAGAAACCATTACAAGTTTTTAGAGGCTAAAAATGATCGGCAACCCTAGGTTTACCAGAAGGATGTGGGTAAATTTTGGGGCGAAAAAGGAATAGAGCGCTAAAAGGTCTTCCAAAAGCCAAATACGAAGGCTATAGGTCACTTTTTTGTGGGTTATAGGTTCCCGAAAAAAATATTATTATAAAATACATGTTAACCCTCGGATAAAAGGAAGGTTCCCGTATAGTTGAAAACGGATAAAAAGCTAATAAGACAATATTAGGAGAGCAAGAAACACTCTTTTGGTTTTGGGGGAATCTAGAAAAAAATGAAGCTTAGGCAGGAGGATCATTATTCGAATACTCAACTCGAAGATACTAGAAAACGCTTGTATGTAAGTCACAAAATTTCCTTTTATTAAACGTCACATGAAGTTTCCTTATATGAGAAACATTTTCGAATTTTAAATTAAGTTTAAGAAATATTTCGAAAGGGTATTGTAGGTATTTTTGATCCGAGTTTTTGAAATGTTAAACTCTAAATAACATGTTTCATAGTTGATTGTTTGTTTTAGGAATGATTTGATATTTGTCCATGAATGTTGAGGAATTGTATACATTTTCTAAATGTACATATGTATATAAAATTGATGAAACTAAAACAAATTAATATGTCTATTGATGTTATGACATATGAATGTCTAAGAAATGATAAGATTAACGCATATGGTAAGTTAGGGTGTTTGAAGTGACTTGTATTATTATGGACAGACAAGCTAAGTAAGACAATCGAAGAGTATTGCTAAACTTAATGCTCAACTATAGGTTGGCTAAACATCAACCCAGGAAGTATTCAACGGTAATTCAATATTTTATGAATTTTTGGACCAACTTTTATTAGGTCCAACAAATGGTAGTTGGTTTGAATTCCCCAATTAATGGGAAGTTTGGTTGTGACTTGTGAGTTGTAACTTAGGGTCCGTCTCGTAGAGTGTAAAACATTTTTAATGTAAAATGATTTTCATTCAAAATAATTTTTGATGGAAAACAATTTTCATGGAAATAATTTTTCATTGTTTGGTTGTATGTAAAAAAAGTGATGAAAATAGGAAAATGTAGGGGGTGGAAGGAGGTAGTGAGAAAAGAGTGTATAAGGGGATGGGAGGAAAGTTGTTTTCCTTTCATTTTGGAAAGAAAATGGTTTTCTATCATTGTAAGGAAAAATTGACTCCCATGAAAAATGATTTTACATTCTTTTATGTACCAAACAATATAAAGTTGAGAAAGGGAGAAAAACACTTTTCATGGAAAATGTTTTACGCTCTACCAAACAGAGCCTTAGTGAAATTGTGAGTAATATGAGATTGTGAGGCAACAAATCTATGAATGTGGATTAATGAACGAATTTGTGCAGTTTTGTGCATCTTTAATTCTCTATAAGGAAAATCTCATGGTACTATCTACGTCTACTCGTCTATGCCTCACCACTTACTGGTTACTACCAATTTTATAGGTGTTATATCGTCGATTTTTCTTTAATAAACATGTTCTCATATATATTATAATTACGAAATACCTTTATTCATCACAAATTCACAACCTACTATCAAAGATGTTGGCATGTCGTCAGGGATGTATCAGATGGGGTCTAAGGAGCCCCACCGCATAGGACCGCAACATACACAAGGCCCCAAATTATAGATTTTCTTTAATATTGCTATTTATAATATATAATATCTAAATATTAATAATATAAGAGCCTAATTTATTTATATTTAAAATAGGGCCCATAAAATTTTTGCCATGGCTCTGCATGTATGTCGCTACTATTAAAGTACCAGTTTCAGACATGTCGTTACGAACTTGGAACTCACGAAAGGCGTTACAAATTAAAGTGAAAGACCTCATAAGTGCACATCTACTTCTTCTTTTAGATTTGCTGAGAAGTCCTCTTAGCAACGAACCCAGTTAGTTGTATGAATTGCTTATCTGCTTATGTATGTTAAGTAGCCATGACTATGAGTCTACGAGCTATATGAATGTCATTCATAATCAATAGTGATTTGCGTTTAACTCATGTTCCTTTAAGATGATGGATTCATATATTGTTACAATAATTGTCAGCATATTAGGTGCTACCGTGCTACTCCAATAAAAAATGATAGCCTTTTCTAGTGCCTATGGTGTCACCTTTAAAATGTTAACATTACACACTACAATCAATCATTTGTGTTTTTCCCTTATCACACATGTATTTTTCGATATTATCTCTAATAATTTACCAATTTTTTTTCTCAAAGAAGAATCTACCATAAATGTGTTAATTGGAGTACTTTGTACAGTTTGCCTAGATCAACTTAATAATCATTGGATCCCTTGTTTTGGATAGCTTCCACAAACCAATAAAATTATAAGAGTATATATGTGTACATGCATTTGGAGTTCATTTGAGAAAGTTGCACCATGAGACTCCAAATATGGTAGTGCACCGGTTATCTTAATCGATTAGTGACATTCACTTAGTCGTTTATATTAATTAGAGGATCAACTTAATTAAAAGTTTAAGCTAATAGTTGAGAATTTTGAGACCCAATAACATGGTTTATATATACTAATCAATGCAACAACCTAGTGTTTCAATTTTCAGTCAATTCAATTGAGGTAATAGTATAAGACATAAACTTTGGCGCACTCACTTGTGCAAAAAAGGAATTTTCACCATATATATCAAAATGTTCCATAAAAAAGGAAAAGATCGAAAACCTCTTTTTTTTTTTATCCTTTTCTTTATTAGGGAATATGCTACGAGCCAAATTCATAAAGAAGATCCGTGAACATATTGTAATACGATGCCTAGGAATAATTATTGAACACCTAAAATAAAGATAGACGTATGCTAATTTGGAGCAAATTAAAATTTAAAATTATAAGAAGATGCATATATGATCATGACGTACAAACATTAGACATAGACGTACGAAACTATGGATATGAAAGTGTGGTCCGTCTCATCACTTAGCCCATACATGCAAATGGTTGGCCATTCATTTTAAAGGCTTCTATGATAAAAAAAAAAAAAAAAAAAAAAAAAATTTTTTTTTTTTTA
>PYUH01000221.1:1628629-1716135 GCA_016808085.1 Suaeda aralocaspica
GGTTTTATCAATGGAAAAACGTAATCTCTATGTGATGTGTGTTCATTATTTTATTCATGATTATTGCAAAATATTTATAAGATGCTCCTAAAGAACTCCACGATATAAAGATATTTGTCCCTATTATATACGTACTAGTCCTCATCACTATGTGATTGTTTCTATCATTCTATGTTGCCTTCATCTTAAGTGGTTTGGTATGTAATTATGTGTGTGCTATGTTGCCTCGAATAATATACTTAGTATTTGAATTTGATCCGAAATCTCATTAAAGTTACGTATGAGGTTTCAAAAGGATTAGGATAAGGCCGAATGGATTATAGAGTTTCAGAGTCTCTAAAGAGGATTAATTAATCAGTTAGCTATTTTACGGAGTATAGTATTTGATTTATCATGACTTGTAATTTTCTTTGGTTATGTAGGTGCCTAAGAGGGTTCATATAATCAATTATGGGCCAATTAAGCTAAATTGAAAGAGGCTATAACTTTAGTAGGTTATAGCATTAGACGATCTTAATTGATAGATTGCTTCTGTCATACATACCAAAAGAGTAGGTAACTAAATGTCGTAATGTTGCATGTTTTTCATTAATAACCAAACACCTAATAATTGGAATGTAAGTAATGGATAGGGTAGTTAACATTTAATAATTAGCACCATAGTACATATATATGAAAGGAAGTTGGAACACAAAAGCCAACTTTAATTCCCAATTTCTAAGCCCATACATTTGGATTCTTAACAGACTCACAATAAAATGATCTAAAGCCAAATTGATGAATTTTCCTAATAAGTTAGGACGGAACAAACATATTATGACGAGTTTGTATCACCAAACCTACAATAGATAGTGTATCATTACTGAATGAGCATTAATTCATTATTAGTCGAATACTATATATTTCCTTAGTGGAGTAGTAGAAGGGAAAAAAAAAAAAAAAAAAAAAAGAATTTTGGTTTTATCAATGGAAATAAACGTAATCTTCTATGTGATGTGTGTTCATTATTTTATATTCATGATTATTGCAAAACTTATTTATAAGATGCTCCTAAAGAACTCCACGATATAAAGATATTTGTCCCTATTATATACGTACTATGTCCTCATCACTATGTTGATTGTTTCTATCATTCTATGTTGCCTTCATCTTAAGTGGTTTGGTATGTAATTATGTGTGTGCTATGTTGCCTCGAATACATATACTTAGTATTTGAATTTGATCTCGAAATCTCATTAATAAGTTACGTATGAGTTTCAAAAAGGATTATGGATAAGGCCGAATGGGATTATAGAGTTTCAGAGTCTTAAAGAGGATTAATTAATCAGTTAGCTATTTTACGGAGTATTATTGATTTATCATAGACTTGTAATTTATCTTTGGTTATGTAGGTGCCTAAGAGGGTTCATATAATCAATTATGGGCCAATTAAGCTAAATTGAAAGATGTGCTATAACTTTAGTGTTATAAAGCTATATGACGATCTTAATTGATAGATTGCTTCTGTCATACATACCAAAAGAGTAGGTAACTCAAATGTCGTAATGTTGCATGTTTTTCATTAATAAACCATTAACCCTAATTGGAGTTGTAATAAATGGTAGGGTAGTTAACATTTAATAATTAGCACCATAGTACATATATATGAAAGGAAGTTGGAACACAAAAGCCAACTTTAATTCCCAATTTCTAAGCCCATACATTTTGATTCTTAACAGACTCACTAATTAATATGATCTAAAGCCAAATTGATGAATTTTTCCTAATAAGTTAGGACGGAACAAACATATTATGACGAGTTTGTATCACCAAACCTACAATAGATAGTGTATCATTACTGAATGAAGCATTAATTCATTATTAGTCGAATACTATATATTTCCTTAGTGGAGTATTAGAATGGGATAATATAATAATACATTTTCATGTTACGTGTAGATATGGGAGAATAACACATGACTTAAATTACAGAAACTTAAGTCAATAATTATTGTTATTAGAGGACCTACTATTTCGGCTTTTAGTTGAGTTGGTCCTTTAATATGATATCAAAGCCAATGTGATATAAAAATCACGAGTTTGGATCTCATTCATCCCTCCATTTTAAGTAAAATTATTAAGCGTTGAGTATGGCAGACCCACATGCTATTATTCCTAGACCTCAATTATTAACTTAAACCTTTAGTTGGGTTGATTCAGTAATAAATGTTTGATGATTAGTACATGGCATAGGTGTAGTATTTTATTTCGATAATTAGAGCACTGGTGCATTGGAGTAATCTAGCAAAGATACTTAATTAAGTTAATTAATTGAATTCTCATCATCATAATCATATGTAGTTTATCCTTTCATTAACCAATTGTAGCTCATGAATACTAATAATGCATGTATGTGGAAAAAAAAAAAAAAAAACATATATATTGAAGATTTCGCCATACATGTCGACATATCACATAATATATATATAAAAGCAAACTTGTAGCTAGTCTTAGTGGAATCAATATTATCTTGTTTTGCTTAAAATTGCTAAAGAAAACCACTTACTTAAATTAGTTAAGTATACATAGGCGTATATCCACATTTTTAAGTATTGGAATTTGTAAAAATCGAAGAAGTATTATATTGTATATATGCTTACTATAACTTTTAGGTCTTAGTTAACTTGTTATCATAATTTTAAAAAGTTTTCCTACCACTAGATCGATTTAAATAATGGAGTGAAGTTGACTCTAACAAGTCAAAATTTAAAGATAGAGTATTGTTAGCAGTATCTGCTGCTTAAGATGATGATTAAATAAAGTTGATTATATATAATTATCTATTAGCTACGTTCTGAACCTACTAATTACTCCATAATTAAACATGTATGCTCTTATATTTATTGACTCTTGATGCCAATTGAGGATATATACTACTAATGATAATGTTCATGGACTGATGACTCACACGGCTTATTTACGTGTCATACATAATAATTAATTGATTCCATTTAAAAGAAACATGTATGGTTAGCTATTTAAGCAAGATAGATGTTTCTTTGGTGGTCGTTTCTTTGAATAATAGCTTAATTATTGCTTCTAGCAATTTTGTTGCTAGTAGGCAGCTGCAACGAATGTACAATACGAATTGAAGTCCGGCCAATGTTAATTGATCATGGGCGATATATAATGCTTAATTATATTGGTGACTAGCTTAGATATTGATCACACGGCTCCTAGCCTCCTAGCTAGCACGTTCTACTCGTAAACGTATTTGATATGCTCATTGTTTTGTTTAGTACGTAGGACACTAGGACATGCATTTCCTTGGGAATGGGAAGAATTGGAAGTTGAAGGAGGCATGGTGGAATCCTCCTTTTATTATTACGTACCCTACACCAAATTATATACATAACTAGTGATTGTATATATGTCCGATACCAATGTACATACATTTAGCTTTGGTCGATAACAACTATGTATTATTGAAAACACGAATTTATTTGTTCGTAGTGTTATATAACAATTACTCGATCGTTACAAAATCGAAATCTTCCACTATTCCACAAGAAGGAAACCATCTATAAACTTTGATGATAATATTTCTTCCACTACATTTAACAGTGATAATGCCAATTCCAATTTATGTAAGTGATATGCATTGGAAAAAATCAAAATAGACGTGACATATGAAGTTGATTCCCCCACATGTTAGGGATATATGAAAGCCATATATATGGTTACGTACTGAGAAAGTTGTTATAATGCATGTCCTCATTAAGCTTGCTTTCTCTGGTTGTTTTTGCCTTTGAAAACGATAACTTGTAACTGAAAGCTTCATGCAAAGTAAGATATACGTGCGTATTTACCGTATCATCTCTTTATTTTCTTTTTCTTTTCTTTTGGTGTTGACTAAACTATCATATCATATAAGTTTACATCGTAAAATTAAATATCTATATCTAGGATAAATTTTCTCCCTTTTTTCCGGAGTTCAAATTTATTATCTAAGTAGTTATCATTTTTTGTAAAAACATTATAATTGATCGATTTGATAATTATTGGTTTTCAGTTTATTTAGTTGCTTTTCCATCATTTGTTTATGGAGGATTATTAAGTGAGGTTGCTCATGCCATATTGCCATAGAAAGCTTATCTTGGGCTTTTAGCCAATTACATTATTACCCTTCAATTATCTAAACTACTTCAAATAGCTCTTCAATGGAATCTAACTATAATTACTAACCACTTACCTCTAATTAGATAGTTTCTATTTTTAAGAACAACTAAAAGTATTCGCGCGTCAATTTATCTAACTGAAATACGTGGTTTCTAAATTAGGAATAGTCATCATAATACAACATACTATAATCCTTTCATGCCATCAGTAATACATCATGCATGTATCAAAGCATTTTTGATTAATTCAGAAGTGCGAAAGCACGATTTGAATGAAATAGCACAAGCACTACATGCTCTAACTTGTGTGGCACATACACTAGCAAGCTATTACTTGTGTACCACACACATACAATGCGTCCGGTGCATAAACACTCATTAATTTTAGATTACGTGTACCTACAAATCGAATTATATACATTAAAAAATTGCAATAACTCTTTATGTTCATATCATTGTGTCTACAAAATTTGTTCTATCCAAATATCTGGATTAACGTACAGTGTGTTTACCATTACTGCCTCCTCATAAAACCCGGGAAAAAAAAAAGGTGTATACCAATATGGCCAAAATTGAGAAAAGTAAAAGAAATGTGCTAATAAAGCAGTACAATAGTGGTAGTCTGAGTGTCCCATTACAAAAAACACTTAAATGAAATACCTTTATGATTGATAACTAATGGAGTAATGGCTACAGGTATATAATGGTGGACACCAAACTTTGCGCAACAAATAAAAGAGTGACTACTACATACCATTTTCGTGAAATATATAGATATAAGAAGTTATCACATATTCATGCACTTATGCAACCAATAATCATCTACTTAGGCTATCTATTAGCTACTAATTGGAGGGTTTTGGTTAATTTCACTACATAATAATCATATTATTATCCCTCTTTCGCTCGTTCGTTCTCTCCCTTATGGCAAGAGGACAGAAGCCTAAAGGCCTCAATAAACCATGTATTTTGCTAATAGGTACGTAATCTCCATTACTTAAAACTTTTCTCGCAATTTTTTTATTATTATTAGTTTGTAGTACGTTACTATTTTAATTGAAGACAAAAGGAGTACTATTAATTCGTTGTTGTTATTGATGATGTAGTCGTAATTGATTGATTAACACGTATGCATGGACGTATACAGTGATATCAGGGATGGAGAGATTTGCATTCAAAGGAGTGGCATCAAATTTAGTGACATATCTTACAGATATAATTCATTTGAGCAATTCTACAGCAGCTAAAACAGTTAACAGTTGGTGTGGTTTTACGTCTATTATGCCACTCTTGGTTGCTCCCATTGCTGAGTCGATGTGGGATCATTATTCTACTATCTTAGTTTCATCCTTCTTCTATATTCTAGTAAGTTCCTTTATAATAATCTTTGAGTTTTTACTTTTTTTTTTTTTTTTTAATTAATGTTATAATATTAATGCTACATTCAATCTTTGCATTTTATACAATGTTTGCATGAAGTTGAGAAATGTTAATTTTCTTGATGTTTTGACATTAGAAAAATGTTATATATACAATCCTTAAGTGTCAAGACATCAAAGAAAGAACTAAGAGATTTAACTTGGGTTTTTAAAAATTAGTATTAGATAACATGAGTAAAAATACTTAATCTAGTAAAATTAATTTATAAGTACGATTTATAAAATACTCCATATTACATCAATGTACGTATATATGTTAAAAAAGGGGTGTAGAAATGACCCTAAAAAAGGGAAACATGATTACATGAGTATGTAATAGTTAGTTGAAGCTACTTGAAACGTCTACAAATCTAACGTTTAATTAGAAAGTTTCTACTAAATGATAATCATGATTAGCTTTGAGGACTCGAGAAAATCCACTCAAAAAAATTTGCCCTAATTATTTAGTTGAAAACTTGAAATTGTGATTAGTGTATAGTTGTGATGATTAGTTACTCACTTTATCTATATTGTTTGCACATTCATAGACTATGGAAATATGAATCAGATAGATTGAGTTTTGAGACTAAACACGGTATATTATGTTTGATTTATGTCGTGCTAAACTCTTGTTCGAATCAATAATAATTAATTAATCATGAAATAATAAAGAATTATGAAGTATTTTGACGGATTTAATCAATCAATTACTAAGTAGAGAATTTTCAAATATGCACACTCTATAAAATAGAATAAGAATTTCCATGTTGTGGATGCACTTTAACTATCCATTAATGGTATACACGGAAAAATGCACTTCTTATTTCCGGATGAAATTCTTATATCTACAAATTAAAACATTATTCTTCTAATGATATATAACTGGAACAATGTTTGAGTGGCCAAATTTAAATAATGGATGAAATGAGATTTTGCCTTATTGAATGAATTCCATGTGTTCCACTCACCTCTACGATATAACTAACTACTCCTTTGTTTCAACAAATTAAAGTAAGACCTCCTTACCAATAAGTTGCAATAATCAGACATTTTTCCTCTTTATTTTAAGTCACTTCATTGCATTATATCGATAATGAAGGTTGTATTTAGCGATTTTCCAATACAAAAGAAGTTAGTGTGGTTGATGTACAATTTTCACCTTATCTTTTGTCTTCAATTTTCAATGAGGAATTTCAAATTTTTCATCAAGTTTTGTTGCTTTTTGTTAAACTAATGTATCAAACCCTCTTAAAAGAAAATTATTCAAACAATGCAAGTAATTGACGTTAGGTACAAACACTACTTCCCTTATTGAGATACAAATTTGACTGGTTAGGCAATAATAGTTCCTCAAACATCATGAAATTAAACCATTATTACTGCGGCACTTCATATAAACACTCATCTACATATGTCACAATATCACATATTAAATGACTTAATCTACTAAAAAAATTCAACCGTAAAATATTAAACTGTAGGTCTCTATTTATGGTATTACTACCGCAATTGTGCAGGGTCTTGCAGCATTAACATCGAGTACGTTCGAATGGGCATGGCCGGTGAACAAGAGTATTTCTACCACCTTCATGTTTTGGTCGCTTTGTTTGATATCACTCGGCTTAGGAGGGTACAACCCTTCTCTGCAAGCCTTCGGAGCAGATCAACTTGGAGAAGAAGACGACATGCCCTCTAACCAAACGGACCTTAAGAAATCGAGCAAAAGGACTCTTTTCTTCACTTGGTGGTACTTCGGTGTGTGCAGCGGCAGCCTGCTGGGAATCTCTATAATGTCATACATCCAAGACACATTAGGCTGGTCCCTAGGGTTCGCTGTTCCTACATTAGTCATGATCGCATCTATCATACTATTCTCTTGTGGTACCAGATGTTATGCATTCAATTTCCCTGATGATCAGAAGGCTGATGATCATACGCCTTTCAAAAATATGGCTGATGGTCTTAAATCTGCAATATCACGGGTGTTCTATTGTGGCCTCGGTGAATCCAACCGCAAAGGCAATGTTCCTGAACTAGAGTAAGATTTCTTCCCTATTTCATGATGCACAACAACTGTAATTCAATTTTCTACTACTGATATCTTCTCTAATACTAAAACATTTGTTTCTCTAATCTTGAAGGCTGCAGGAGAATCAGCTCTCGAGCCAAAAGCTAGTAGGAAGCAAAGAGCTTGATGAGAAGCGTAATAAGAGCATTAGCCTTTCTGAAAAAATTAAGGTATCACTAAGGCTCTTACCTATATGGACAATGCTATTGCTGTTTGCTGTGATCTTCCAGCAACCAGCCACGTTCTTCACCAAACAAGGCATGACAATGAAACGAAACATCGGAACCAACTTTCAGATCCCACCAGCAACTCTCCAAGGGGTCATTACTGTGTCAATTATCCTCTTAATGCCCCTGTATGACAAAGTTCTTGTACCATGTACCCAAGTCATCACAAGGAATGAGAAGGGCATAACCGTCCTGCAGAGAATGGGAACTGGAATGGTCCTTTCAATCATTGCCATGGTGATTGCCGCCTTGGTAGAAGAAAGGAGACTCAAAACACCATCTTTAACAATATTTTGGTTGCTCCCACAATATATATTACTCGGCATATCAGACATATTCACTGTCGTGGGAATGCAAGAATTCTTCTATGGCGAAGTCCCCATTAACATGAGAACTATGGGAATTGCCTTGTATACTAGTGTGTTTGGAGTAGGCAGTTTCCTCAGTGCCATAATGATATCTTTAATTGAGATCTTCACTACTAGGGGAGGAAAGCAGAGTTGGTTCTCAGACGATATGTCGAAAGCAAGATTGGATAAGTACTATTGGCTTCTGGCTGTGTTAAGTACAATGAGTTTTCTGGTGTATATAATTTTGTGTAGGTTTCACAAGAGTAGGAATGATTTGGGTGATGAAAATGATGTATAAAGTTCTGGTTTGTTTATACACAAGAATAGAATAGACTTGGCTAACAAATTTGGTATAGTATAAAGTTCTGGTTTATCAACACTACTCGGTTCTCACACCAAATATGACAATTAACATTTGAAAGGTGAACTGCAACAAACAGGATTATGAGAGAAACTGCAAACGCATAAAACTGTATCATCTAGTTCATTATACAGCACTAGTAGCAAGGCAAGGCAGCTGGTACATCAGGGTAGCAAAGAGATGGAATCAGATGCTTTACGTAAAAAATTTCCTGATGACAATTGTAGCATCCCATGTCATTCATGTTTTCGTGATAACTAATAGACAGTAAGATAATTTGTGATTAGCTGAGATTCAAATGTTCGATTCACATAAAAGATTGGCAAGTCATCCAAAGCAACATCTACAAAGGATCACTTACAGGAGTAACACTCAACATCTCATTAATTCACGAGAACTGCTTTGGTGATGAAGAACTACAAATGAAAAGCCAAATAAAAGATCATTAACTCGAACTTTTATACACATTGAACCAAAAATTAAGCCACAATGGTGAAGAATTTTTCCAATGGACTAAATTTCATTCTATCTTAGCTCATCCGTGGTATACAAACAAGACAACAATCATTGTTCAAATGCACTATAAGTACTTGGAAAAACGAATGTAAATGCTTGTGTGCTTCATTACTTACACTGTTTCGCAAATTGAGATGACACCCACAACCAACTTCCCCCAACAAAGCATCATCATGCATTCTTTCCCTGTCCAAGCAACTTAGTCACTTCTTCCATGTTTACATTTCAAAACACTCTTCAAGTCTTCATTGTCAATGGGAAATCATACGTCATCGTCAAAGCAATAGACATCGAACTACTCATAGTCTCATAGCACTACAAGAGCTTGCCTAATTTACTGAATGAGAACCATACCCATTGACAGGTTTAACACCCAACTCCACAGCACCATTCTCTCTTCTCAAACCCGCAACGCCCTCTTCTTGCTTAATCTCATCAATCCCACCATCATCAGAATCCGAATCCAAAGTAAACCTCTCATGGTTATCCATCCTTTGAGTCTCACCACCGAGGGGTTGATAACTCGAGCTATTCCCCTCGGCAACAAACCTTTTACCAACAACAGCAAACACCCCACAAATCAAAGCAACAAGGAAAGCAAGATGACAATTAAACAACAGCACAGCAATCGCCCCGCCACGGTGAGTGTCCATATGACCAGAACAATTAATAGTAAAATTCCCCCTACTCTTATAATACAATTTACAATTATTCGCAATCAAATCAGTAAAAAAAGAAAACCCCATTTGCACAAACCAAGTTCCTTTCAAAATTAACCCTAACCCACGACCCAATTTGGGGATTCCTGAATTTGGGGGAATCAATTCAATTAGAGTGGAAACAACACAAATTAACACAGGAACAAGCATTAAATCATAATAACGATTCTCAATTCCTTCAGAATCTTTCAAATGAAGGTGAAATAACAGAAATTCTTCAAGAAATGCAAATAGAAGAATCAAATTAAGTAAAGGGTATGGAAAAGATTGAGTCTTTGAGAATAAATTGAGAATTCCAAGAAAAGAGAACATGAGAAAAAGAGATGAAATTGCGAGTACCTGAAGTTGAAGTGAAGTACCCAATTTATCGTTTGATGAATTTGAATCGAAAATTGAAAGAATTGAGTCAATTATGAAGAGGAAAGAAAGGGCAAAAGTTGAAATTAGGGTTATTGGAGAAAAACGATTAGATTTAATTGATGATGAGAAAGATTCCCAAGTGCCAATTAAGATGAAACTACCACCTGCAAATGCCATTGAAAAAAGCCCCATTTTTGTGGAAATTAGGGTTAGGGTTAGGATTTGATGAATTTGTGATTAATGGTGTTTTTTGAATTGGGGTTTATTGTTATTGGGTTAGAATTGGGGAAATATATGAGAGAGATTGGGGGTTTGGGAGGGACGTTGACTTTTTAGATGGTTGATTATTATTCTTGAGGCACCATCTTGGACTTCCAAACTTGGTGTAAGTTTTCTGCGATTAGAATTCCATATTGTAGAGAAGTAGAGCTACTTAATATTGTTGGATCGGCTATGTTTAAAACTACTACTTGTTGGTTACTAATTATATATACTCATGTGTATTGAGAAGCAAATTAAAAAGATGCAAACGATCAAATAAATTTTATTAGTAGATGTTGATTTTAGTATTTATTTCCTACTCCACGTTAATTGTTTACTCACCTTAACATTAATATTTTCCTTAAGATGGATGACATGTATATTATGTGATCCCAAATAATAAAACGAGGAAATGAATCACATTGATGATAAAATTGTCATTGTGTATCTTTTTCAATAGACGGGAGAGTCTAAGAGACGCATGATTACGTTATTTAAGAACATGTTAAACACCTTTATTAATATAGTCGACCAATCAGAAAGAAAACTCTTTCTTAGAGCATGATGTTAAGTATTTCTCTACGGCATAAAATTATCATTTTACTAAATGTAACCAAAGATTAGAAGATAAAGTACACTATTAAATCACAAATGATACATGAGTTTAAATAAACCAATCGACCAATAATTCCTTGAATATTTCTCCTATACAACTATACCTAATATAAATTACAATTTCATACGTATCAAGTTATCAATAACCATATGAATACATAGCATTCTACTTTTAATTCCTTTAGTCTTTCTCCTACAAAACTGCCCTCAATGTAATAAAATAGATTTTGAATGACCTTTAAATCTAGGTCAATTCATAAATCATGTACTTTATCCAATATAAGAAACTACTGTGGTGTTTAACAAAGTATCAAGTTATCATCATTTTTCCCCAAAACAAAAGAGTTAAAAGTTGATAAAAATAGAAAGAAAGAAAGAAAATGACAGCAAAAACATTTGAAATCATGAAAACAATATATGTGATATCAGTAATCATAGTATTGCAAATGGTGTATAGTGTAGAAGGGCGCAAACTATCTGTGTCAAAGCCACTTCCCAATGATGCTGCTGCTTATGCTCGTTGGTTGGTCTCCCAAAACTCTTGGGGTGTTCTCAAGTATATTTCTTTCTCTCTTTTCTTTTTCTTTTTCTTTTTCTCAATTTTTGATTTTCTCCTTTTTGAAGTTCTGCTTAATTGGTGATTAATACACATGTTTCTGATTCTAATTTTTCTGATTTCTGCTTTATTTTCTGCATGTTTGATCATTTGGGATTCATTTAATTTGTTTGTAGAATTGATTGATTGTGTTTGATTTTAAAACTATATATATTATTGTGCAATATAATTAAGTCAACTGTTTCTTTGATTTTATGATTTTTTGGTTTTTATATTGTTAAATTTAGTTCAGTTTTTTGGTTGAATCAGTGATATTGCATAGTGTAAAAGTTTGTGTTTGGTTAAAAAAAAAAAAAAAAAAAAAAATTTTTGCTGAATTGGATTTTCATTTTGAATGTAAATCAAGTCTTAAACTTTGCAATTCCCTTTGGGAGATGTTTGTTAGAGATGGGGAGGAAAAGGGGTAATGGAGGCAAAGGGAGGAGAAGATGAGGATGGTTAGGGATGTGTGCATTTCACTTCTTAGGAAAGGCAATAAGGTTTTTCACCCTTGAAAGTACTCTTTTGCCGCGCTATGAACCAAACGAAGGAATATAGGAGGGCAATATATCTCTGAAATCGATCATGGATAGCCATAGGCAGCTTAGTTGTTTTGGTTTCTTACCAGAAAACTTCTTAAAATAGAAAAATCGAAGTGATATATTGGACATCATAAAGCATTGTTTGGATTTACCTGTCTTTGCTACTAATAGTTTGACATCCTTTCTTGCAAGCCGTTCCCATATTCAGTTTGCCTCATCTACCTTTTGCTGTTTCAGATAGCTTTCCCCCCCTTGTCGATAAGTTTTGCTCCTATGATCGGCTGTACACACATAGTTACATGTTGATCAAGTGATTTGGCTCGGTTAAGATCAAGGATGAGATAAAAAGACCTAAACTTTGTTGTATGCGACTATGTGGCTTAGGTGTACTTCGGAATGTTTTCTTTTACTATACTGAAGTAGTAGTTTTACGCCTTTAATACATTCAGACGTCACAAAAGGAACAACTGCCTTGGTTTTAGTGTTTTACTGTCCTTGATGAATCATACCTTCCATGTTGATCTTTTATTTGTGACCTAAATATGTGTTTGAGAAACTTTTGCCTAGTCTGTTACAAAGACCAAAAGACGTAGCAACTGCTTAAACTTGATCATAGCAGATTTTTCCGATGTTTTAGTTTTTAATCTTTGTCTTTGTGGTTTGCTCAAGGTACAAGGCAACTTTTCAGGGTAAGGCTAATATATGTTTTTCATGTTTTTTGCAGTACCATTGGAGCAGATTTAGGAGGTGCACCTTTCGGGTACTCTCTCTTGCCCCGTTTCTCTTCCTCATATAGTTATTGTCTCTAGCTGCTTTTGTCTGATTAGCTTCATATTTGCTACTTTGATTTTGATGGACTGAGAAAATCGTCACTATTTGTTTGTAAATCACTCTGACTGTCTCTCAATGTATGCCATTTTATCACTTTGGTAAATGCTCTTGATATAGCGTCAAATGAGCTAGATCTTTGCCGATGACCACCCTGACTTAGCACAGCCTCCCATCTTTTGTGTTATACCCTTCTCAATTGCTTTCTTTTGAATACTATAGCCTAATTATCTGTTTGTGTGCCGTCGTGATTTTGTGACTTGTGAATCTGCTCTTCAAGTCTGTAATTCTGTATACTCTATGTTTTACAAGTACTCATCAAGTTGTGATGGTTTGCCAACAAATCATCTGTGCAACTATGAATATAGTCTTGGCAGACTGGCAGTACCATGTTGGACATGGATTGGGTATATTTGTTCATTAATCAAAGTATCACCTGTCTATTACAATATCTAAGCCACAGAAACTACATTTATTGGTTTTTAATGAGATAGAATTCATAATTAATATTATGATGTTTCTGTATGAAGGAATGTGGTATCATTTAGTGATGGGCCGCCAGGCAAAGGAGCAGGTGTGCCGTACTTTTATTTGACAGCCCTTGATCCCACTGCAGCAAATGCTCTAAAGGACCAAAGATCCTCATTCACAGTCAGCGAATACCCAATTGGTACTTGTGGAAATATAGATCCTGAGAATCCCAAATGTGCTAAAATTACACTAACGGGAAAGGTGTGCTTCATCTTATGCTGTTCATGGTTTGAATCTTTGATAAACTTTATCTGCAAGATTGCAATGTTCTCAAGGTTCTATTTAAAACTAGTGTTGTGCAATTTGAAAGTCCGTAATATCGTACTAAGAATTCTGCTTGAAAACTTTTTCCCTCAAGATTTAGGTCCTAAACCCACTAGCATTAAACCTTGCTTGTACTCTGGCTTTGGTGTTTCAGTTGAAATTGGTTGACAGGGACTCCAAAGAAGCAGAATCAGCGAGGTCTGCCTTGTTCGCAAAGCATCCTGAGATGAAAGGTACTTATTGTGAATCATTTAAAGGAATGGCATTCTTTTTTCTGGCTGTATGATGTTTGCCTTGTAATCAATGAATTTCTGTTGAGGCTAATGCGGTGTTCTGTTTGAACAGGTTGGCCTGAGAGCCACAACTTCCAGGTCTTCAAACTTGAAACTGAACACATATTTTTAATCAATTGGTTCGGAGGTCCTAAGCCTCTTACTGTTGATCAGTATTTACATTGGAAAATGTGAGTGAAACTGGTAAAACACGAGTCAATACGTGTTTCTTCATCATCTGAATGAATGAATCAAGTCCTAATTTCTTGAATTATTTTTTATGTCTCTCAACACTCACTGTCGCTTAAATGTTATCTGCAGGCACAAATGGGCAGTTTCGTTTTAGATATATAGTTTATATGCACTGCAGACTTCTGATTAGTTTCTGATTCTGGCTTTCATTTGGAGGCCCTATGTAATCCTTTCACATTTTATTATGGCATGCCCAATGTAAGGGCAAAAGGTGTAGATAACAATATAACATGTTCTTCAACTATTATGCAAAGTATATGACAAATTCACAATATACTGTCTGCTGTAAGGTGCTAATATTAATATGCATATACATTACTGAAGCACTAAAAATTCCAGGTTCTTGTATAAATCGCGTGTACAGTTTGCATATCACTCCATCTCCATCTTTGCATTTCCCACATCTCACTTTCAAGTTGTTTGTTTCTCCAAGTTATCGCTTCCATGTTTCCTTGTCCTTGCAATCTAGCCGAGATGCCTGCTTATGCAAAAGTTGCTCCTACAGGAAACGTGTTTTATCTACAGTAGTTCCTAGATTTAAACTGTCTTAAACTCTTGTCTGCAAGATTAAAGTACTTTATAAAAAACTTGCTTCTTCACAAACAAACAATAAGAAAATTCTGTTTGATCTCTGATTTTGGTGTTGCAGACTTGTAGTTAAAATTAGCTGATACTGACAGCAGACTTCACAGGTTTAGTGATACTGATATAGAATTTTACAAAAGCCTAATTTATATCCGAAAATTGGATTGGATGTCAGCAAGAAAGGAACAGGAGAGTGCCATTGTCGATAGGTTGATAATGAGTAGTAGGTTTGTTTATTAACACACTGGTTAATCCCCGAGTCATGCTCGATTATCTAAACCTATGCTTCAAGAATAAGTAGGGAAAGCTCCAATATCGACAGCCGTAATTGGTTATGACTTATGACACTACAGAAC
This sequence comes from Suaeda aralocaspica, assembly GCA_016808085.1. Lineage (NCBI taxonomy): Eukaryota > Viridiplantae > Streptophyta > Magnoliopsida > Caryophyllales > Amaranthaceae > Suaeda > Suaeda aralocaspica. The sequence continues at coordinate 1,643,907 of PYUH01000221.1, forward strand.
AAAAAAGGGTTTGAAAAGGAAACTCAGAAAAAAAAAATTGATTAGCTATAGTAGATTACTGGATTGACAGTGTTTATCAGTTCATATATAGTGGGTGTGACTATGTGAGTGTGACAATTTGATATAGAATTACGAGGTATTATAGATTTATAGTATTATATGTGTTAGGACACTATGAAATATGGAAAAATGAATCGTGTTATGTTCAATTTGTGGACTCTAAGAATATTTTAATCAAAGTGATGGAATTGTCACACTTTTTTTCTTCATTGCTACAATGAAGGCAATTGAGAACTCGAGAAGTGGACTAGCTTGTTAGTCATAAAGTTAGCTACCGGCACTAGTGAGGATCATGCACGAAACAATTACGCCCATAAAAACTCCATTGTTGTCGTTTGTGAAAAATTCAAACTTTAATTTATGAGAGTTCTTGATTAATACGGTCTAACATCTCCATGTGTCCTTCCTCCTCACATTGATTAGAAAAAAAAAGAGCCAAGCTATCTAGTGCCAACAATGATGAATGGAAGACTATAATAATTATATCTTGATGAAGGGAAATGATATTGACACTCCTTTTATGAGAATGTATTTGATGTGTTTTTAGTTTTTACTAATAACTACGAGGGTGAGACTCCATTGTTGTCATTTGTGAAAAATCCAGCTTTATGAGATTTCTAGATTAACACACTATGAAATTTTCACATGCCCTTTCCACATTGGTCGGTAAAGAAAGAGTTTAGCTAGAATTCTATGAAGTATTTGTGTAGGTGGCCAGTCACACCATCATTGAATCTTTTATTTTTATCAACTCAATTATACAAATAAGTGGAATTACTTATGTAATAGATTAAAAAAAAAAAAAAAATAGTGTTACTTGGATGACAAACAGGGTTGTAATTTTTTTTTTTTTCGGATAAAAAATGAAAAAAATAGTGTTACTTATTTTTTTTTTTTTTGTAATAAGGGTAGGGTGAGAATTAATCCCAAAATCTCCAAAAACCCAAATAGAAACTTTAATCACTTGAGCTACCCCTCATTCTCATAAATTGAGATTACATCTACCTAAAAAATAAAGTTATTTCAAGCAATCGACCAATATGGGTCGTAAAAAAGTCACTTAAGAACGCAAGGTATTGCTACATTTTTCTTCTCACTCTATAGTCTATACTACATTACTACATACTGTTTATGAGTTCATGACTTTATTTATGAGTATATTGAATCAAGTGCGACAAAAGTGGTGGGCACTCTTGGTTAGAGACGTAAGACATTAATCTTTTGGAAAATGATAATTATTATTTAGGTTAGTAAAGTAATTGGATAATGCTTAATTAATTGCACGCTTGCAATTTTTTAATCCTTAATTATGTAGTTTGATAGCGAATTTGTAGCATAAAAATTTGGTTACTATAATTCCATTTCCTGATTTTGACATGATTATGAAGTTTAATACTAATTTATTCTCAAGTTTATGACTTGTGAATCATATTTAGGTGGCCTTTTCCATCTTATGTTTGCTTTTTTAAATGTTGAATATTGTGTTTGAGTACGATGTTGAATTGTTGATTATTACGTGTAATCACTGATTTTACTGAACTTTGGACTTTTACTAATGAAATTCTTTTTTGCAATTTATTTTTTTTATATGAATTTTAAGATATAATAGTATGAATGTTTGATTTCTTTGGTTAACTATCTAGTTTGTCATGGAGAAAAGGTTAGAATCTTTTAGAAAAATATTGGGTATTTACCTCACAATTTCAATTTTTTTTTTCGGAGCTACAAGAGCAATTATTAACATATATAAGTGTATGATATTTCTTAGTGGAAATTGGGTTAAGTGAATAATAACATCAACAAGATTATAATTGAACAATCTTAGTGGAAATTACTAATGTTGGATAAATACAGTGTCTTGTGGAATGGGTGATTCAAAGGACAACATTTTGATGATTTTAGGTGTAATAGTTAGGATGTGGAGTTGCTATGACCAGGAGAGGATCGCGTCTGTTGACTGTTACACCGGGATTTTCTGGCACATCAGAAGTCTCACCTTCTGTTGCATCGGAAAATTTCCACTCAAATGAGTAAAAAAGATTTGCGAGTGCAAGCTCAGCACTGACTAAAGCAAAGGGTATCCCTGGACAACCCCTTCTGCCTGCTCCAAACGGAATCCATCCGAAATCCTGTATCTTGCAGTCTACTGAAGAGTTCAGGAACCTCTCTGGACGGAATTCATCAGGCTCGTCCCACATAGTAGGGTCTCGTTGTATTGCCCATGCATTGATGATTACCTGTGTCCTTGCAGCAATGTCATACCCATTTATCTTGACATCCTGTGAGGCTTCTCGAAACAGCAGCAATGGGAGTGGCGGATGTAGCCTAAGTGCCTCCTTGATCACTGCTTTCAAGTATTTCATATTTTCCAAATCATCTTCGGACACCTCTGATTTCCCTCGAATGAATCCCCTTACCTCAAGTTGCAGTTCTTTCATGACTTCAGGATACCTCAGAAGTTCTGTCATTGCCCACTCTAGTAGTGTATATGTTGTGTCGGACCCAGCAGCAAACATATCCTTCATCAAATACATACAAGAGAAGATTTTAGACACGCACATGTTAATTTTCTCAAGCAGAAGAGAGGTACATGCTTTTGGTTACCTAGCTGCTTCACTTGAATCCTATAGAATTGAAGCTTTCTTTTGGCTATTGTTGTGATTATTTTTCTATCAGGATTTTATATTTGTTTGCTAATTATTTTATGCGATAAAGAGAAAGGAAAATGCAGCTATTAATTCCTTTGTTCTTATGTGAAAGCTTAAAATTTGCTCGACTTTGGTCCAAAGTGAAGTGTCCAATGTCATTCTCATAATAAATGTGACAAGTTATATATATATATCAGGATTGAGGCTTGAGGATATTCTTACCAGCACAATGGCCTTGATATTGTCCATGGAAAGAGCTGTTTTATTTTCCCGCTGAACATCAAACAGAATATCCACAAAATCCTTCTCATTTTCTTGCTTGTCAGTCGTACGATCCAAATGCTGTAGGACTACATGTTCAAGGAATTCATTGAACTCTTTTGCAACTTTATCTACCTGGCTTTCTAGACCAGAAAGCCGATCAATCCAACCGAGCCAGGGTATGATCTCTTTTATGCTGATGTCTCCCATGACCTCTACAAATTCTTTCAAAAGTTGCTTGAAATTAGTACCCACTTTTCCAGCATACTTCTTTCCAAAGGCTGTCCTACACAATACATTGGTTGTCAACATCATAAAGATCTCACTCATGTTCAGTGGAGTCTCTTCTGACTTTCCAATCATTTCTATCACTAGATTGACCTCTTCTTCTCTTATTTTCCGAAAGGATTGGATTTTTTTGTTACTAAAGAGTTGTAAGACACATATGCTTCGTATCCGCCTCCAATATTCTCCGTATGGTGAAAAGACCAAGTCTTTGCCATCATAGATGATTCTTCTTGTAATACGTGATATAGGCCTATTACAGAAGATGGCATCATTGGTCTTCATCACCTCATAAGCTGCGTTTGCAGACGAGACAACAAGGGAGGGATTACTGCCGAAATAAATCATCATGAGCTCCCCATATTGCTTGGATAGGGAATGCAGTGAGCGGTTTGGGATTCTACCAAGTTGGTGAAGGTTACCTAAGATAGGCAACTTTGGAGGGGAGGGTGGTAGTTTTCGGCTTTTGGCAGGATTTTTTCTGAGCCATAGGTATAGGACAGTTACAAAGAGTATGAAAGGGAGGGACAGGGGATGAAAGCACAGTTTCTTTAAGGACTGAAGAACACCCGACATTTCTTTTAAGTGTGTGCGCTTGAATGACGACCTTTAGTAATGCAGTATGAAGCTAAGCTAATTTATACAAAATATAAAGTTGGACTATTCTGGAGGTTAAAGAATTAATTCTTTAGCAACTGGTAATTGAGAACGTGCATACAAAGCTTAAATTATTGGATGAGCAATCATATTATAGTAATCAGTATGTCGTCATTAATTTCTTTTGGAAAATTATTAGCGCATTTAATAAACAATGTTTCTGCCTCTTTTTGACTTAGTTTAACATATCCCATTGGAGAATAGCTTATATTATAGCCTCTTTAGATTTTTTTCATGGTCAAAGATTTACACAATCCATTTCTGTGTTTCAATATTATGTTTGTTTGCATACGCTGCCAAATATAATAGTTCGATCGTTACGTTTCTAAGCTAAGTATGGTTAGTCAGTTAGGCTTATTTTGCCTAGTGGACATATTAAAAGCTATGTGCACTCATGCATGCGAACGTCTCCAAAACATTCGGCTACACACTTGCATCCCTTGCGTGTAAAAGGACGGAAGAAGGTATTAGAATTATTACAACCACCAGCAGTTGTGGTCTACGACCTATGTCAAGGAGATATAGTATCATAACTAAGCTAGTTTCCCTTGTAAAGTAAATGTATGCTCCTGGATGAATGCCGCCTTATGTAGGAATAACAATTTTAGTAATTCCGTTGTCTTGTCTCAGAGAAATGGAAGAAGACTGTTTCTGTGACATGAGTACCTGCGTCTAACACATATCCAAGTGTCCATATAAGCTCAATGTGTCAAGGAATTAACATGAGTACTCGAGGTGAAATAAGAAGAGTTAGCATCATAGGCGCACACTGGATGTTGTATACTTGTTTGATGGGATATCAGACATTGTTTTGGCTTAAGATGCATTATACAGGAAGAACGATAAGGTGAATGGTGCAAGGAGATGTGTAGCATTAGATTTACACACAATGAGGTATTAATGGGGCTGACACAATCTTATCTTCTCTTGTAGAATATAGATGACTATTAATAATAAACATAATTTCGTGTAAATTATTTTTCTTTGTCACATTCACTTCTCAATTTGGAAGTGTCTCTTGCACTTTTTTTTTTTCCTTATCTTTAAGACTGTTTTAATTAAACTGATATTTTTGTTACTTCTGGGAAATGTTTGCTTGTTGCTATACCATAAATGGATTATAACCACAAATCAATAATGATCATTTTTAAACAAAAATTTGTTTACAAATTATAATGATCGTTTTCTAGACGTTATCATATATTGATATTTTAAGTTGATATTATATTTTAAAAGGCTTACAAGAAGTCTATCAAACTTAGTCTGTTTTTCTCAACTGCAATGTGAAACAATATCAATAATGGTGCTTTACAGATACCTTTGAATCCTTTTGTTCCCTTTCGGGGCAGAAAATTAACGAGCTCAAAAGCCGTCTCACTTTCTCCCCTAATACTAACACTGACCAAAAGTTAGCTTTTCAAGAAATCTTGCAAAATAAAGGAGAATGAAAATCTTGGAAATTACTTAGGAATACCAATTTCTCATAAAAAACCGACTAGATCTAGTTTCCAATTTGTGGTGAACAAAATTCGAAACAAGTTAGCTAGTTGGAAGACCAATTTTTTCTCCAAAACGGGTAGGTTATGCCTCATTTCTTCCACTCTTTCGAGCATCTCTCACTATTACATGCAAGCCATTGCACTTCCGAAGAGCACTCTGCTTGACATCGATAGAGTTTGTAACAACTTTCTTTGGGGAGGTACTAGTGATTATTCAAAACTTCACCTTGTCTCTAGAGAGATCACTCACAAACCAAAATCTGAAGGAGGGTTAGGCATTAAGAAACAACTGGAAATGAATTTAGCATACCTTGCTAAGTTGGGATGGAAAATGTCCAGGGGAGAGAATACTTTAGCACAACAATGTATCTGGTCCAAATACATTCACTCCAACTTTGTCACCCAATTCACCAAGGGATCACAGATTTGGAAGAGCCTAGGAAAGGGTTGGAAAATTCTTGCTAATAATCACATCTGGAACTTAGGAGATGGGAAGTCTATTTCAATCTGCCATGACAATTGGCTAGGGTGTGGTACTTTGAGAAACCTGCTGACGGGTCCTATTTCAACAATGGATGAGGAGATGTTTGTTTCAGACTTAATTGACAATGGGAGATGACACCTGGATAAGATCCCTTTTGATTTACCAAATTTCATTAAATACCGGATTATGGACATGGACATCCCTATTCCAGAGAAAGTGGACCAACCTAGCTCCATTTTCATCACTGAAAAAGGGTTTGACATCTCCAAAGCTTATTGGTCTCAATTAGCTAAAACTAGAGATTTATTGAGTTCATCTTGGATTTGGAAATCGTCGTACCACCCCAAAATAAATTTTTTTCTTTTGGCTCATATGGTATGACAGACTCCCCCACAACCATGTGTTGTACATTAAAAAGATCACCAACTCATCGGACTGCCCCTGATGTCCTAATACCCTTGAAAATAGTGCCCATATCCTTCGGTTTTGCCCCTTAACTTCTAGTGTTTGATGTTGAGGGAACTGATCACAATGCCCTATTGCTATGGATGAAAACCAATCTGGACAGTAACGCTAAGTTTAGAGGTATGCTATGGTCTGACCTTTTCCCTTTCTTATGCCATGAAATTTGGAAAGCAAGAAACACATGTATCTTTGATCAGTCTAATACCCCTACGGTTAGTATGGTCATTGCTCAAGCTTTAACAAACGCCTCTGCTTTTTAGCAAGATGTTACCGTTTGTAACTCTCACCCCAACTCCTCTTTAAACTTTGGTGAACCTTTCGACCCCCCGACTTGTAACTGGTGTACTTTACATGTTGATGCGTCATTTGTCTCTGCTATAAGAGTGACAGGTCTTGCAGGGGTGATCCGCAGTTATAATGGGAATTGGATTAAAGGGTTTCAAAGACAATGTTATGCTAATGATTCCCTCACAGGAGAGCTCAAAAGCATCTTTGAAGGCATCAAACTAGCTCTACGGGAGAATATAACTTATATAACAAGCAAGATGACAATTAAACAACAGCACGGCAATCGCCCCGCCACGATAAGTGTCCATATGACCGGAACAATTAATAGTAAAATTCCCCCTACTCTTATAATACAATTTACAATTATTCGCAATCAAATCAGTAAAAAAAGAAAACCCCATTTGCACAAACCAAGTTCCTTTCAAAATTAACCCTAACCCACGACCCAATTTGGGGAAATCAATTCAATTAGAGTGGAAACAACACAAATTAACACAGGAAAACAAGCATTAAATCATAATAACGATTCTCAATTCCTTCAGAATCTTTCAAATGAAGATGAAATAACAGAAATTTTATGGCGAAAAATTCCGTCACAAGTCACAACCACCCAAAGTTGACAAACCCTTGTTTCTACTCCCTTCTCACTTCCAGAAACCACCGCACCATCCAAACCGCCATTCTCCTTCTTCTTTGCCACCCAAACCCTTCTCCTTCGTCGGTTCAATCAAAATCTAGCGCAACTGTGACGAAATTCGTTATCTTCTCTTCAAGTTCAGTTTTGCGTCGGAAACACTCATCATCAACGTTCTCGTATTCTTCCTTTGGTAATATTCTTTTGCTTTAATTTTAATGATTATATGAGAATTTCTGTTAGTTTTTTGTAAATAATTGTTAATGTTTGATTTCTGTGTATGTCAGTAGTTTGTGATTGTTAGGGTTCGTGAATTGAATTGAATTTGTGATTCAATTAGACTGTAATTTGTGATTGTGTTGTTCTGGGTCAAGTTACTCCTGTCAAATTACTTGCCTAATTAAGTCTACTTACACCATAACAAATAGGTATAGTAATGGTTTTTCATGTAACATTACATATTGAAATTTAACTAGCTAGTTTATGCTAGAGCATTTTATCGCTAATTAAGTTGCGCCTTTTTAATAATAGATTTAAGAGTATGGACAATGAACAAAAGTGGTGTGTTTATTAACGGTATAAATTATAAAATATGGTAACGCCTCTGTACATTGAAGCTCCTCTAGAGAATCCACTACTTTTCCTGTAGATACAGCACGTACAATAGCTAGGTGAATATATTCAAATTTAACAAGTTTACGAATGTTGTTTCTCTTTAATAGCTAGGTGTATAAATTATTGTATTTTTCTCTACCTTTACGAATGTTGTTTCTCTTGTTGGATGGCAATTTTGATGGTTATGATATTAGATGTTGTATGCTAAGTTTTTTGAGTTGTTTGATTGAATTATGTACTAATAGTCCTTTTGGGTTTATGTGCGATTGTATACGTTATGATTGTATTGAGACTTAGGATAATGTTGTGTAGTAGTGCTATTTTCTCGCTTCAAGAATGGTTAATATTGTAAGTTCATTAGGTGGCTCAACGTATTGGCGTATGAATTCTAGTAGCCGAAGTGATATGCATATAGTTGGGAAAGAGGTTTATTAAGATGCACCTGTACTTTAGGTTTAGTGTTATGAAATGAATAGCAAGTTTAATTGATGTTAAGAATGACATTAGTATAATATTTACATTTTCAAAATAATTTTAGGATATCAGTTTGTCTAGTTTCTTTAATCTTTAGTACATTAGACTTTTAGATGCAATTTAGAGTGAATTTAATTCAAGCTAGAAACTCATGTGGCTGACATAAAACCAGTCATCTGACTTTGTGGATGCTCTGACTGTAGTGACTTTGTGGAGGTCGGAGGGTCAAGTCCTTTCTCATGTAGCTTTGATATCATATGGATTTGCTAGAATGATATGGAGTATTAAACTTGATGCTCTGGCCCTATGTGGCGTGTGCCCATACCTGCACTTGCTGTTTTAAATATGTTAAATATGGCCATTGCTATGTGATTACTGTGTGTACCCTTACTTTTGGCTTGAACATACCAATCTATTCAGTTAGGCTAATTAGTTTGTTGAGCGAAACAAAGTTGCCCATTTGATTATTTAGGAGAGTAATTGCAATTGTTTATCAATTGCGGAGTCAATGATATACTTCGTATATATTATGTTATGCCTCAAACCATTATTACAGAATTAGTTTATACTTCGTACTGCCTTCGCCACAAATTAGTTGCAACAAACCATTTTTCACAAACTATTATTTTTGTTGCAATTAATTTGTGGCGGAGCTAGTATATCTTATTGCAGCATTTTTGATTGTTTGTTGTATGTGTTTGTCAATGCTAAATGAGTTGGTATCTATAGACTTGGCAAAAGTTTGGGCCGTAGTGTAGTTGTTATGGTCTGTAACTCATGATTCTGTGGATCATGTAGGAAACGCATTGTCATGGGGATGTTGTTAAAGGACATTGTGCCCGCGGCATCAAACAACATAGACACTAGATTCATACTCTTGGACAAAGGCAAGATAACCTTAGAGGGACAAAATAGAACTTGTTTGGCACTCGTGGCAGATGAAACTGCTGCTGTTCATTTTCAGTTTTGGGGATGGGAATGTGATGCTTTTCAGCCGGGCGATATCATCCACCTTTCAAATGGTATATTTTCTTATCAGCGTAATAATTTTGTGCTAAGGGCAGGAAAGAGAGGTAAGGTTGTAAAGGCTGGTGAATTTACGTTGCCATATGTCGAAACTCCTAATTTGAGTGAAATTAGTTGGGCTCCTGATCCTAATAATCCCAAGAAATATATTCAGGGTTGTGTGTATTCTGATTATTCTCGCATCTTTCGTGCAGTTCATTAGCTCCTGAACCATCCTATTTCATTTTGAATCATTTCCTTTTCCCGGAAACTTTCGTTTCATCCTCTATATTGCAGGTTGATGATTATTTGCAATGTTTATGAAAGAGGAAGATGAAACTGTATTAGCTGCTGCATTCAGCTAGGGACTACTAAGATGAATTGTGGTTGTAAATGATCTCTTTTGTTAGTTAGTAGAGTAAGTTGTTTGAACTTGGAATTTCTAACCGATACTTGTAATTTTTTTTTTGTTACTGCCATCACTTTAGTCTTGTTTTTTTTTGGAAAAACTTCTGTTAGTTTGTTTATAATGAGCTGACATTTTGTTTCTTGATTCAATTGTTTTGTTTTTCAAATTAAGACTTTAAGTGACATGCAATGGCATGGTCCTTTTTTTTTTTTTTTTTTTTTTTTTTGTNTTTTTTTTCATTGATGCTTACATTGAACTTGAAATCGGCAATAGTGCTAAAAGTAAAAGGGTCTAAATTAATTAAAAGATGGCGCGTTAACTCGTGTATGGCTCATTGGCTAAAAAATGTGTTAGGTGCTCATGAACATCTTTGCTATAAACAAGAGTATCATCAAGATAAACAACAATAAACTTATTTAAGGAATCGGCAATAGTGCTAAAAGTAAAAGTGACTAAATTAATTAAAAGATGGTGCGTTAACTCGTGTATGACTCATTGGCTAAAAAATGTCCTAGGTGCTCATGAAAGAACATCTTTGCTATAAACAAGAATATCATCAAAGTTTTTATTATGGATTAATGTTTTTTAAATATGGATTATTGATTTTTAACTATTAATTATTGATTATTTAGTTTTAATAATTAATTAATCGGAACGGATCAAAGGTGATGATTGAGTCTTGTATGGAGATTTTACAATGAATGGGACTGATTGGAGCATTCTAGTGATATTAGAACGAATTAAAACTTGGTGAAGGTTTTATTACATATTGAAACGTATTAGTAAAAGAATTCAACAAAAGAGAATACGCCCTAAGTTGTATATTTGATGATTAGTTATGTATTTTAGGTCTATTCATGACACCTCATGCATATATAGATACTATGTTATCTACTTATCTGAATGCCGACATGCATGCAGTGCCCTTTGTAGGTTAGGTTAGATTAGGTTAATTTTTATTTTACTTCATTTTAGAGGTCCAAATTAATAGGAAATTATTAAACATGACATTATTTTCCTTATTTGAATTATTAATGGCCGGAACTTATGAATGATAAAGCATAGGTCTTCCACTAACTTTATCAAGGTGTTCCACAACAAGTATATGAATCTGTAAATTGCAAGGCACTATATTTGCTTGTAAATTAAAGCTGACCTTGCTTGTTTACCTTTTGATACAAAAGATTTAGCTAAGAACGAAAACCTTGAAATTGGATTATACTCTACATGAATACGTACAGTAAGGCTGAGAGTATAAAACATATGATTTATGCTAGTCGTCATACACCTTATTGCATGCGTGATTTCGAAAACTTATGTATACACTTTGTTTTTGAGTTACAAGGATTATGAATCTATGACAACTGTATAGTAGAGCTCAGTGATGGAAATGTGGAGTAGCAACAGCAAGAAGAGGAGTCTTCCTGTGTATAGTGAGACCAATGCTTTCTGACATATCCAATGCTTCGCTTTTAACTCCCTCAGGCAACGTCCAGTTGAATTTGTGCACAAGATTTGCTAACACAAGCTCATTATTAGCCATCGCTAATGATATTCCTGGGCAAATCCTTCTGCCGCCTCCAAATGGAATCAGCTCAAAGTCCATCCCTTTGAAGTCTATTGTAGAATGGATGAATCTTTCAGGGTAAAATATTTCGGGGTTTTCCCAAATATCAGGATCCCTTTGAATTGCCCATGCATTAATAAAAACAGGAGTCTTAGCAGGAATGTTGTAGTCATCAATTTTAAGATCTTGGGTTGACTCTCGAGGCAGCAACAAAGGAATTGGTGGATGCAGTCGTAGAGTCTCCTTCATCACAGCTTTCAGGTACTTCATGTTCTCTAAATCCTCCTCTATTATCTGCTCTTTTTCTTTAGCAATATCTCTTACCTCATTTTGTAGTTTTTCCATTACTTGAGGATTTCGTAAGAGCTCTGTCATCGCCCATTCTAGCACTGTGAAAGTCGTATCAGTGCCTGCTGCAAATGCATCCTGTAAAAATATGGAATGGTGAATTCATGCATGCATTGTGACGAGTGTTCAAAGAAAATTAGATAACTGTTTTTACCAGTATAAGAGCTTTGATGTTGTCCCTTTCCAGGGGAAAAGCAGTTGAATTTTCTTTCTGAACTTCAAGTAATACATCCACAAAATCCTTGTTTTTGCTTTTATGCCCGCCATCACCATAGTTTCCTAGCCCTGCTGTTTGATTCAGTTGATCCGTGTGCTGCATAATAATCCCTTCCAGTAATATATCAAACCTTTTCGCAGCTTTCGTCAACCTTTTATTCATGCCATTGAATCTATTTACCCAAGTTAACCATGGTATAAAATCCCAAACGTTAAACATCCCTAGAAGCTCCACAAACTCCTTTAATACCTCCCTAAAATCAATTCCATCGCTCTGCTTCTTTTCACTGTACTTTCTTCCAAATGCAACCCTGCATACCACATCATTGGTCAACACCACAAGCATTTCACTCAGATTATTCACTGCTTTTCTCTTATAATTTTCCTGAATATTTTGCATCAGCAGAGCAATTTCTTCCTCGCGAATATACCTGAAAGACCGTACTCTTCTGTTGCTCAAAAGCTGAACCACACAAATACTCTTCATCTGTCTCCAATAATCTCCGTAAGGAGCAGCAGAAACATCCCTGCTGTTGTACAACAACTTATCATTTATGTTGGACTTAGGTCTGTTAGAAAGTGCTGCATCATGCGTTTTCATGACTGCTTTGGCTACACTTGCAGACGAAACTACAAGTGTAGGTTTGCTCCCCAAGTAGATCAGCATAAGCCCGCCATGTTGCTTGGACAAAGATTGGAGTGAGCGGTGAGGCTGCATACCTAGCTTGTGCAGATGTCCTATAATTGGCAGTTTATCTCCAGGAGATGGTGGTAAGTTTCGGGTTTTCGAGGAATTGGTGAAAAATCTTTTGTACAGCAAGAGTAAGAACATGAAGATGAATAAAAACATTGACGAATTCAATGCTTTGTGTAACATTTCTGATGCATTAGACATTCTTAGCATCTTGTGTGTATGATGATAAACATCTAGTGCTTAATGCAATAATGTATATATAACAGGTTGACAGATGAATTTAAGGTAGGTAGAATTTGCACTTATTTTCAATTAGTGGAAGTTGAACAAATTTGACTAGTAGTACACTCATTTTTTAACACAACAGAAACGAGAACAGTTACAGTACATACAAAGAAGGAAGGATAACAGCAACTAAAACGATGGCTAAGCCAGACAATTGGAGCCACTATTAGTAAAATGACAAGGAGACAAAAGAAAGTGGTGGAGTTCCACTTAGAATGTAGTTCCAAGGGTCTCCCTGAGTTCAATTCAGTTTTTTCCTTATTTTGCTATTCATTAATCCTTCACAAAAAATTTTCAGTTCAATTCAGCTATTTTCAGTTGAAGTAAACAGGTCCTAAGTCAAAGCTCATGGTTAATCATATTTGATTTCATGCTCTTGTAACCCGTAGAATTATCTCCATGTAATTAGTTTTTTACACTTGGCTTTAATTAGCCTATCTTTGTTTTCATCATGTACGTTTAAATTTTATCGTTAAGATGCAACCGGTATTAAAACAAATGAAAGGTTAATATAAATTAGGCTTTGACGACGTAATAAAATTTTCTAAAAATTGAAAATAAATTGCAACTTGCTAGCTAGAGTTGCAAAATCATCACTAATTTGGTAATATCACCAAGCCATGGAGGATTAGCGACCACATTTTAATTAGAGTTGGGCAATGAAAAACTACTATCAAGATATTGGTTTCTGACAGATTGTGATCATTAAGGATTCAAATTGCTTCAATTGTTCTCCGTCTTTAATTGACTTTTTCTCTGTTTTTATATTTTAATTCACTGAATGATTAGTATAAATGTCATTTTAAAGTGGGGAAGAACCTTTCTTTTGTAGAAACCTCGCTATTTTATATCGGCTTTGAAATGAATAGCACGCACAAATGCACAATGTTACATATGGTACACGATAAAGATGTAGTACGTTGCTATAGTCATACATAGGTATAAAACTTCATTCTCGTGTTATGGCAATCTTTACATCACTATATTTACACCATCTGTTACACGCATTAATTTAATTTGGTAACCTTTTAATTGTTAGGTCAATCATACTATAATCATATCGGCTTTGAAACGAGTAACACTTAAAATGTTACATATGCTACACGACATAGACGTAGTGCGTTCCTAGGCATACCATCGTATACAACATCATTCTCGTGTTATTACAACCTTTGCATCATTGTATTTACACCGTCTGTTAGACCCATTAATATAAATTGGTAACCTTTTAAGCGTTAGGTCAATCACGCTATATTTACATCATATTGACCCTAAAAACGAGTAGCACGCACCATGTTACATATATCACACGAACAGACATAAGGCATTGCTAGGCATTCCTAAGTATATTGCATCATTCTTGTGTTATGGACTTATGGTAACCTTCACATCATTCACACCGTTAGCTTCCATGCATTAATTTAATTTGGTAACCTTCTAATGTTATGTCAGTAAATTAGAACTCTAATTTTTCTCTCTCTCTTTCTCAATCAGATTTTTTGAATGATAAATTGAAAATGACTATTGTTCAAAATCTTAAATTTTTGCTCCTTTTTTGTTGTTATGATTGAAGTAAGTTCTTTTGAATTAATCTTTTAAATTTATTGTTTTGATTGTTGTTATTATGTTTTGCTTTATTATTTTCTTGTTTTGTTTTCTTGGATAGTTCTGTTTAAAATGAGTAACATGCAATATATTACAAATGTCACACAACCTAGATATAGTGTGTTGCTAAGCATACCTACATATTTACATCTTCCGTCACATGTATTTACGGAGAATTTAATTTAGAAAAAAAAAACTCCCATTTCTAGTAGCTAGTAGTTGTTACATTCATGAGAAGTTATACACATGAATTAAAGTTTCCAACATCAGTTTCTTTTTTCAACTTTTACAAAGTACTAGCTATTCCTATATTTGTTTTTTTTCACATCTTCCAATACGCAGCTTACAATATTAATGTATCGAATTTGATATAGTAAAAACTTATATATTTAAAAGGTATAAATTGAGACGAAACAAATAACATTCCACATGACTATGTTTTTTTTTGCATATTAAGGGCATGTTCGGCAAAACTAGCTGTTAGCTTTTGAGTAGCTGTTGGCTTTTGAGTAGCTGTGAGCTGTCAAATAGTAGCTGTTAGAGTTTAGCTGTCAATGTAGCCTTTGATAATATAAGTGTTCAGCAAAGGTAGCGGTTGGAAAGTTGTTGTTATTATTATTATTATTATTATTATTATTAATATTACCACCACCACCAGTACCAGTACTATTGCTACTGTTACTATTATTATTATTATTATAAGATTGGAGTTTGGGATATAAGTGCCTCATTGAATTTTAAGATATAATTGCGTCGGATTATATTTATCAATAAAATTGGCTTCAGCCTTTCCATCAAATAAAAAAATTTGGAGGATATAAGTAAGATATATGATGGCGTCAAACAATTATTACATGAGAAGAGAATGGAGTGGAGAGATTATCGTCAACAAAAAATACATGGGGGGTGTGAGAAATAAATAGAGAGAAAAAAATAGGGGTAATAAAATAAAATAAATAAAATATCTTTAATTTCATTGAAAGGTAGTTTAGGATTTGGAACACTATTTTTTTCAACTTTCTATAAAAGCTACCTCCACCACTGACAGCTACCTAAAACACTACCTTACCGAACACTCATAATTTTATAAGGTAGTGTTTTAACTTGGTCTAAAAGCCAAAAGCTATTTCAAAAGCTAACACCGAACACACCCTAAGTGTCAAATTGAATCAAAATTATATAAACAATGCAAAAGTCAGTTTGTAACCCGTAAATGAATACGTAAATACAATAAAAAAAAAAAACTTAAAAAAAACATTTCTTTAAAGGAAAATTAAATGTCAATATAAAGTTAACTATAGTAGGAATTATACGCAGAATATGCTAACCAACCCCAGTTAAGCTAAACCTCTAAAGTCTAAACATGGTTAACATAAAGCCAACAACCAAACGTGAAAAGCATAAAGACAAAAATTTAGGGTTAATCTCAATCCAACAGCTATCAAATCATCCACGTGTACGATCCTCCTTTCACCTCATAACCGCCTCACTAATCTAATCCTTTTTTTTTCTAGGGTTTTCATATTTTTCTCTCACCTCAACATTTTACCTAATTCTGCAATTTTCTCATCTTCTTTCCTTTGAATTTTCTCTCTCTACTTTCTCTCTCTTCGAAAATTTGAAGCTTTTGCAATGGAAACTGAACGAGTTACCGAGTTTCCGATGACTCACCTTGATCGTCGTCCCAGAAAACGTCCTCGATTAGGTTGGGATGTTGCTCCTCAAACACCTAAGGTATCGAATCTTTTCTTCTTTTTTTTTTCGATTTTTTGTTTGTTTGTTATTGATTTTGATTGAATTTGTTCGATCTGCTTTGATTTCGTTAGATTTGAGTGTTTTTGAATTAAACGATTGTTTTTTCATCGATGATTTTCGGTGAACGATTTGATTTTTGCGATTAGATCTGATGATTTAGGGTTTATAATTTTATTGTATGATTTTTGTATTTTAAATCGATGTTATGTGATTGAATACTTGTCAAAGAAGTTGTTTTGTTGATTGTTTTATGATCTTTGATCGAAAATCGGACTTTAATATTGTTAAAGATCGTTATGTTTTTTATTCTTGTAAATAATCGGGCTTTTGTTTGTATATATCGTTATGTTTTATTGTGGTTTAAGTCGATTAGATTCACAATTGATGTTTTTTCTTTAGTCGATTGGAATTATATAACACGTATTCTATGAACGATTTAATGTTGAAAGTTCAGATTTGATGTATGATGAACTGATGATTTAATTCTTCTAAATAATTGGGCTTTTAATTTATATAAGACGATTAAAATCCGGGATTCTTTTGTTGAAATTTTATAAAAAGAATTGATTTTTGACATCTGATTATAAGTTTGTTTTGTTTGTGATTTCAAGTTTATTTTATGAATGAATGATGAAATTTGTGTATTTGAATTCATCTTTGTGTAGTTTTGTTTGGGGATGTATTTTGTTTTCGTATACGTATATGAGATTCATGTATTTGGTCGGTCTAATTATACAAATATTGAATCTGGGTATCAAAGTTAAACTAAAATTATGGTAGAATCAATGAGAAAGGGGTGGAAGGTGTTTGCTTTTTTATGTTAACTTGAGCGAAACATGGATGGATGGCTGTTGTGTAGGCCCCACTAGGTATATTTTGTGGACAAGAGGTTGGGAATGTTACAAGCTATGCACCTTCAGCTGCATCTTCAGAACATGCTAATTCCAATTCCCTGTTTGCCAAGGGAGTGGCACGAAACGGTACTCCCCCATGGAGGGAAGACGATAAAGATGGACATTACACGTTTGAGCTGGGAGATAATTTAACCTCTCGCTGTAATTACACTCTTTCCATTATCAAACTGTTCTCTTAATTTGTGTAGTTTGCTTAGCTTATCCAAATTACTATGTAATACCCTCACGTGTTTAAAATTGATGCAAGTCGCATTAAAGTATTGTGCTAGTTGCTTGATTTTGCAGATCTGGGATCTTATCTTGGTGGTTTTCTTGCCCCTCTTTAGAATTAGTTATAGAATCTTTGCTTTCTTTTTTCTTGTGCATGTCTTGATTTGTTTTCCTTGTGTTTTGCAGATAAAATCCATGGAAAAATGGGTGAAGGTATGTCTTCTGTGAAGGTTTACTATAATGATAGTTTCTGACAATGTTAGAAGTGTTAAGTCGTTAAACCTTGTATTTATGTTACTTCAGGTACCTTTGGTCGGGTATTGGAGTGCTGGGATCGTGAGAAGAAAGAAATGGTAGCTGTAAAAATTGTACGTGGCATCGAAAAGTACCGGGAAGCTGCAATGATTGAAATTGATGTGTTGCAACAGCTCGGTAAACATGATAAAGGGGGGAGCCGGTGAGTTTTCTCTCTTTGTTGCTCTTGCACCTCTGTGCTTGGGCAATTGATGACATTGTCGTGGAGGTTTCTTTAGTTTGACTGCAGTGGTTAAATTGGTTTATTCCTTGCAGTTGTGTGCAATTACGGAACTGGTTTGACTATCGTAACCATATATGTATTGTAAGTATATAGTTGATTTAGAGTGGATTTCCCCCAATCACATAAGTTTTGGGGTTTAGAATCATGAGTGAATTCAAATGGTCTTAACAGGTTTTTGAGAAGCTTGGACCAAGCTTATACGATTTCCTTCGCAAAAACAATTACCGTCCATTTCCCATTGATCTTGTCCGTGAGATTGGAAGACAACTGTTGGAATGTGTAGCATGTGTGTAAAAAAATATATCTTCTCTTAGTTTCATTGATTTCACTGTTATCTTCCTGGCATTTAATGCTATATATAGAATTTAACTATTGTCCCTTACCCCAAATCATTTATTGATTTTCATATTGGGGAAAGTGTGATATGAAAGTATCGACTGTGTCTGGGTTATGGTCTGGGTCTAATCTGTGACATTGAACTTTCAAAAATGTTGCAGTTATGCATGACCTTCATCTTATACACACTGATTTGAAGCCTGAGAATGTGCTATTAGTCACGCCGGATTCTGTTAAAATCCCTGACTACAAGGTTTGATTTTCAGCTATTTTCTTGTGTTGCTCTAGGTTTTTATCATGGTTTGGCCTTTTGCTGTCCTTCCTATGTGATTTGATAGTCGGCATTTGTTTGTACGTTTTTACGGGTGGTATTGGTCTGTGTTTGATAAACAAAACCTTTTGTGTACAGGGTTCATCCCGATCACCAAAGGATAGCTCATATTACAAGAAAGTCCCAAAGTCCAGTGCTATAAAAGTGATTGATTTTGGTAGCACAACATATGAACGTGCAGACCAGAATTATGTTGTGTCAACTCGTCACTATCGTGCTCCTGAAGTTATCCTAGGTATTATACTTGTTACCTGTCAGTGGATGCCTTTCTTTCCTATTGCAGTCACCCCTCTACCTACTGTTTGCTGAGATGTTATCTAAAACTTTGTAGGCCTTGGCTGGAGTTATCCTTGTGATGTATGGAGTGTTGGTTGTATCCTGATGGAACTTTGTTCGGTGAGTTTGCCTTTTAGATCATAGAGATTAGTGATGGATGCCTTCTCTGTCTACAGTTTCTAAGGCCATTTTTCTTTTCCTATCAGGGGGAGGCTATGTTTCAAACACATGAAAACTTGGAACATCTTGCAATGATGGAGAGGGTGCTTGGTCCACTGCCACAGCATATGCTGAAGAGAGTAGAGTGAGTATTCTTTCAATGGACAATCCTTACCTTCTATTTTTGTGTGTTACTAAACTTTTATCTTTCCTTGTAGTCGACATGCTGAGAAGTATGTTAGAAGAGGCCGATTAGATTGGCCAGAAGGAGCTGGATCTCGGGAGAGTATTCGAGCAGTTACAAAATTGCTCCGTCTCCAGGTATTGTTGCTGGCCATATACTGATGCACAGCTTTCTTAATCTTGTGATGTATGTCTTTGATTTCTAAGTAAAATTTGTGCTGTTTCAGAACCTTGTAATGCAGCATGTAGATCATTCGGGCGGTGATCTTATTCATCTCTTGCAAGGTCTTCTTAGATATGACCCAGTGGAGAGGCTCACAGCTCGTGAAGCTCTTAGACATCCATTTTTTGACCGTGATCATCTCAGGAGGTGAAGCTTTTGTGAAAAAAAAACCAATGGTGCTTTGATTTGAAGCCTTGGATTATGGGGAACGATTCTCTTGAGGAACTGACTTGAAAACAGACAGCCTATGCTGTGAGTTTTTTGGTGTGAATCAGGAATTTAACTTCTGCCGGTGCTGGTCGAGCTTATTTTAGTCTGGGTTGGGGCCTCTGCTTGTTTAGTGTGTACATATCTTTTTGGGAACAGATCTGCAGTAGGAGTGTAGAGTGTATTCTTGTATTTGATAGTTGATATACTTAATTACTTATATATATAATAATAATATTGATTAGAGTTGTGACACTCAAAATTACTGTTGTGGTCTCTTAATTTCTTCCTTGGTGGCAATTAATTAAACATTTATTTGTTGAGTACTTGTGGTAGATTATAATCAATATTCTTATTCTTATGAAATGGAATCATGTTTTACTAGAAAATAAAGAATCAATGTTCTTTGGTAAATGTAGTCAACAATGTAGTCTGCCCTCGTGTTTTTCTTGTAAGGTTTGAGTTTGTTTGTTATGACGTACAGACTACAGAGTATTAAATCACATACCATGAGGGCTTTCAATTTCCTCCATTTTATACTGTTCTTGATTAACCAAACATGATTGCATAATGTATTTCCCACCAATTTTATGTTCTGATTGAAATAGCTTTAAGCGTTCACACAAACAAGGCCTTAGAAGATTTCGACAGGTGTCATTATAATTAACAACTCTACAAAATAAGCGCAAAAATAAGTTAACAAAAACAGGGAACTCGGTAATGAAGTATATATTAGTATGGCTTTTTAAGGAGTTAGACATTGGTTACTGACAGGAGTATAAGTTGATTTACTAAAACAAACGTTATCAACAAATAAAATGGTTCCATGGTCTAGTGGTTAGGACATTGGACTCTGAATCCAGTAACCCGAGTTCAAATCTCGGTGGAACCTTTTTTATAGGCTCTAGAGATTAGAGAGACCCTTTCTCTTGCATTCTTTTTAACATAAAAAATCCTAAATTTAAAAATGGATGAGAATATCACCAAACAAAAGATATGTTCTTTCAAAGAGATGGAAATTACGTTCTACCATTTTGGCAAGCAACAGCACTATAAATCATGAATACGATGTTGTAGGAATAAACTTTTTGAAAGATTATTGTCAACTTGTCAAATTGTTTTGCTATGCCTAATACCATATCTTTTGGTCCATCACTCCATCCCCTTCATTTCTTTTGAGCAACAAAATTCACTATATTGGTCTCTCCCTGAACTCGCCAATTGGTTATGAAGATTACCCCTTAATTTAGAGCTTCCATGCAAGGTCTGCTTGCTTCTGCTGAAACAAGCCGAATTAAACTGAATGAAAACGAACCGAACCGATTGTAAGCAAAATTAAAGAAGAGTTGAACTGAACTGATCAGAGCTGAACTAAACTGAATTGAACTAAAAATTGAATTTTATTAATGAATTTATGACATTGATAAAGAGGCACA
Organism: Suaeda aralocaspica; assembly: GCA_016808085.1. Classification (NCBI taxonomy): domain Eukaryota; kingdom Viridiplantae; phylum Streptophyta; class Magnoliopsida; order Caryophyllales; family Amaranthaceae; genus Suaeda; species Suaeda aralocaspica. The sequence goes on from PYUH01000221.1 coordinate 1,664,974, forward strand.
CGTAAAGAGTCTATGAAAGAAATGTAAGGGCCCATGTTCTAAGAATTATTGATGATAAAAAGGTTAATGGAGTAGAAAAAGGTTTGAGGATAAAAAAAATTCTATTTTGAGTGGGGTGGTAGGTCAAGGTAATGGTCAGTTTAGGCAACTAAAGAATTGTCAATTGTGATTGCATCTCAATTGAGGAGAGAATTCAAGAGGGTAGTCAAGATATAAAGTGAAAATTAGTGGACACTTACATAGTGCATTGACATTCATTGCAAAATAAAGGAACCCAAAAAGTTTAAAATGGCCCAACTTAGAGGTGAAAGGATGAGTATTGGCTGCACATCACTAATAGCCATGGTATTCATCTTTGTATTTTGGAGTTTTGATTCAAGTTTTTGGTATAAATTTTCTTTAAACCTCTTTCTCATTAAACACCTAAATTTGTCATCCTTATCACTTATTAGGATTGTTTTCTTAGTCATAATGATGATGTGACATGAGAATAAACAAGTTTGTTCTATTGATATTACTCGGGAAGTTTCTAAATATTACTCGGGAAATTTCTAGTTTATAAATGTTAGAAATATAGTTTGTTTATAACATACTATTTTAGGAAATAATAAAAAAAGGAAGTATTTTTACAAAAATGAAAGTTTCCTAAAACATCATGATATAAACTAACTCAGTTTCTAACATTTAGAAACTAAATACACCTCATGTTACTCTAATGTACTGATTCAATCAACTCTTTTGTATGTTTATGGCCAATGCCAAATTGCTCATTTGAGGCTTCGACACTTGTATATTTTCTCTTTTCTTGATTGATCATGGGTTCGAATATTGGTGGTCCTTCAGCATGATCACAATAACAAAACAAATTTCCATCAATTTAGCAACTTTATTCAACCACTACAATATCTTCATTATAAAGATACTTTAAGTGGCTTTTGAGACCCATGAATCGGATGTGAACTCACAAAAAATACAAGAGGCAATTTTCCAAAAACACTTCAGTAATTTGCAATCTTTTCAATTTATGAAGAAATAAATAACATATTGAAGCTCAAAAAGTTAAAATCATATAACATATCACTTTATCAACTTTAAATCAAACCTTTTGATAACATGTTTATTCAAACTTAAATCTTTATCGTGTTGTTTTCAAATATTGTGACACAACAACAATCACAAAACAAAAGTATGAAGTTACTGAATGAACGAAACCGTCTTAAAATATTTTGGTGCCATATGTAATTGTTAAAATTGACCCTTAATTCGCATTATATTTTGTTCTAGAGAGATGATGAAAGGTATGGAGTGATATTCTTTTTTACCTTTCTAGCAATATCTTCTTTTTTTTAACACATGATTTTAACAACAAGAGCATAAATAGAATTCAAACATTAAACGTTATTTAGAATTTAATTAAGGTTAAAATAGAGTGAAATAAGAGGGAAGAATGGAAGATAGGAAAGAATAAAAGACAAGTGACTAACGCTTTAAATTGATGTCAATTTTTATAATATAACTGGTTATAAGCAATAAAATTTGATTTAAATTAGCTAAAATTTAGCTTAGAATTTTAAAAAAAATTGTATATGATTGCACCGTATACATCATCCAAATTGATTGTCATTTGCCATTCATCTCATAAAAGGAAAAAAAAAGCTCGATTTATTATAATCTTTGGAAAAAAAAAATTAAAACAATAAAGGAATCGACTACACTTATGGACCATATATTAAACGTCAATTTGCACCGCCTTTTTTAGTCTTAGCCGATTTTAACAACGAGGTGATCATCAATAACTCCGTCCCTATTGGACTACGTCCTATGGCTCGACCTAAATACCAAAAGTAGGTTCTCGTTTTCGAATTTTGATTTCCTTTTTTGTCTCTTATATTTCGCGGGTTACAGTTGCTTCTCTTAAAAAATTGGACCTCCCACTTTATTCTGTCTTTATTTCTATTTCATAAAAATTACACTTTTGCCACTCCTCTTCTTCTTCCTCTGTTTTCCATTCTTCTGAATTTCCGCCATTTTTGCACGCATTTCAAGGTCACCATGAATTCAACCACAATCTCCATGACACCTTCATCATCACCCTTCCCTTCATCTTCCTCTCCATCACCATCTTACTTCTCTTCATTCAAAACCCCTAATTCAATTACAATTCCACGACCTCGAAAATTTCCCCCAAAAATAATCAAAAACCCTAATTCCACCTTCTCCAACACCAGCGCCACCACATCTCCGCCAATTCCCGACACCTCCGACGCCACCTCCGCAGCCTCGAAATTCGACCAATTAATCTCCGAATTTCGTCCGTTGACCAACACCGTTGACCGCGTAACCCACCTCCTAACTTACGCGGAGAAACTACCGCCGTTGGATTCCTCTCATCGGACGGCGGACACGCGCGTGATGGGGTGCACGACACAGGTGTGGGTTGACGCGAAAATCGATGAAGAAGGAAGAGTGAGATTTAGGGGTTATAGTGATTCGGAGATTAGTAGAGGATTTTGCGGGTGTTTAATTTGGGTATTAGATGGGGTTTTACCTGAAGAAGTGATTAATTTTAAAATTGATGATTTAGGGTTACTTGAATTTGGGGGAATTTCTGGAAGTGTTAATTCTAGGGTTAATACTTGGTATAATGTGTTAGTTAGTATGAAAAAGAAGACTAAAAAATTAGTTGCTGAAAAACAAGGGAAATTTTTTGGTGAACCTTTTCCTTCTTTGATTATTTCTGCTAATGGGGTTACTGCTAAAGGTAGCTTTGCTGAAGCACAGGTATTTTTCTTTTTTATTTATTGATTTATTTATATATTTTAATCAGTTGTTCATTTGTTTTATTAATTTTTGGTTCTTTGAAATGATTTTTGATGTTTTTTAGGGTATGTTTTGTGTTCATGTGATTTTTTGTTAGTGAAAAGATGTGAACTTTGGTGGTTGTTGGGAATTTGGGATGATTAAGGGCCTGTTTACTTCAGCTTAAGTTAAGCTCTTTTCTTATTTTGCTATTCATTAATCCTTTATAAAAAACTTTCAGCTTAGCTCAACTCCAATTAGGTCAGTTCAGCTCAGCTATTTTCAGTTGAAGTAAACAGGCCCTAAGCTTAAAGTAAGGAGCTTTTTTGTGTTTTTTTTGTTGGTAAAAGATGGTGAAATTTGTGTATTTTGGTAGTTTTTAGATTGTATAGTTGGTTTCATGTTGATTATTTTGTTGTCTTATTTTAAATCAAATACCTCTTTAGATTAGTGTAAGTATAATACACTTGTATATGTTCTGTACCTTCACTACCTTGTAGGTTAGGAAGACTGGGTAATAGAATTAGTAGCTCATGTTGTTAAAAATCGGAACGTCGAAAGTTGGATTTCAGCAATGATGTGCTGCTGGTCTTTAGATTGTATTCTTCCTCTACTCTTTGAAGGTTCTTATTAGGATATATGAAGAGAATTTGAAACTGATGCAAGTAATAATAGAATTGATTGTTAGACTGATTTGTTGTCTTCTAAAAAGCAGCACTTTGATCTCTTCATGATTTTTCAGCATAATTGTAAATTGTAATGCGGTTGATTTGATTTCAGGCAAGATATTTGTTCCCTGATGAATCGCAAGTCAATAATCTTGTCAAATATCTTAAAGAAAGGAACATTGGTATTGTTGCACATTTCTACATGGATCCTGAGGTCCAAGGTGTCTTGACTGCTGCTCAAAAACAGTGGCCGCATATTCACATCTCAGACTCATTGATTATGGCTGATAGTGCTGTCAATATGGCAAAAGCTGGATGCCAATTTATTGCTGTTCTTGGTGTTGATTTCATGTCAGAGAATGTCCGTGCAATTCTTGACGAGGCTGGCTATAACAAGGTAAAGTTGACAAGTTCCGTCCAAAGGTTATAAATTTAAATGTAGGAAGTGGCTAATTCATGATTGAAGTTTTAGGAATATCCTTTGTGTTGATAGATTGAGGTGGAATTGGTTTGTTACCGCTCAAAGTGGTTGGCTCAACTAAAACCTTCCACCAATTCTTTTTTCTTCATGCATCTAGCTGCCCTCTTGTGGGAGAGAGCCTATAGTTCATGACCCTGTTGGCCTGTTATAGCAAACCCTGTTGATCATCATTATTTCTTTCCAAAGTCACTTTTGGATCAACAATTTTCTTTTCTTTTTTTTTTTTGCTACATTGAACAATCCTAGCTCCATTTGAAAGAACGTATCGGTTACGTGTTAGAGGATGTTTCATTCTAACTGTGCAACTTAACTTTCAGACTTGAGTTAGGTTTGGACAAAATTATACTTTCACAAACTGTGTTGCAGGTTGGTTTTATACAATCCTTCTTTTTGCCAGCATGCTTCTGGCATAATAATCCTAGGGTGAATGCTTTTTACAGGTCGGCGTTTACAGGATGTCTGAAGAAAGAATTGGTTGCTCATTGGCTGATGCTGCTGCCACAACAGAGTATATGAGTTATCTTGAGGCTGCCTCTTTGTCACCACCCTCATTGCATGTGATCTATATAAATACTTCACTGGAGACAAAGGCTCATGCTCATGAACTTGTACCAACAATAACGTGTACTTCTTCCAATGTTGTGCAAACCATTTTACAGGTTGGTACAAGTTGTACTCAACAATTTTGGCTGCTTGTTTCCTTTTAATTTTGCTTGATCATCTTCAATCTGTTGAATGTATCTTTGACTGTTGAGTAATTATATCTGGTGCTGTATTGATGTGGTTCCTAACTCTTGTTCTGGGTTGCTTTTATTTTGCCCTCTTTCTTAGGCATTTGCACAGGTTCCTGATTTGACACTGTATTATGGACCGGATTCCTACATGGGCGCCAATATTGCAGAGTTGTTCCAGCAGATGACCTTGATGTCAAATGAAGAAATTTCAACAATACATCCACAGCATAATAGGGATTCTGTTAAATCATTGCTTCCTCGCCTTCACTACTTCCAGGTGCTTGCTATATGCATTGGGAGCTTATATAAGACTTATTGACAGATAACTCAAATTCTGAGCTTTTCGATGTTCTGATACAATGAACTTTTTAATATTTGTGACTTTGTTGCTCTAGTAGACAATTTCACCCTCTTATAGCTCAACTACTTAATAATCTGATATATATGATGTATTCTATATCTTTAGACAAGGAGCTGATGAACTATCTCATAAAAAAAATGATTTATTGTTCAGTAAAAAAATAGCTATCTAGCCCAGGTTGTCTGTTCATGCTTGTTTGTGTCTCTTCACGAAAGTTGAAGTCCTTGCCTTCTAATATATGGTACCTTTGTGCCACCAGGATGGAACATGCATTGTTCATGACCTTTTCGGAAATGAAGTTGTGGAGAAGATAAATGAGATGTACTGTGATGCATTCCTTACTGCCCATCTCGAGGTCCCTGGAGAAATGTTTTCTTTGGCAATGGAAGCAAAAAGACGTGGAATGGGGGTTGTTGGCTCCACCCAGAATATATTAGATTTCATAAAACAGAGACTACAAGAGGCTTTGGAAAGAAATAATGATGATCATCTTCAATTTGTCTTGGGGACGGAATCAGGAATGATAACTTCCATTGTTACATTAGTACAGACAATGTTGGCTTCTGTAAAACCCTTCCCGAAAAGAGCAGATATAAGTGTTGAGATAGTATTTCCTGTATCATCAGATTCAGTGACGGAAACAAAAAAGACTTCTTGTGGCAGCTTAAATTCAACAGGAGTTGAAGATTTTTCAAATCTGACTGTTGTACCTGGAGTCACAAGTGGCGAAGGATGCTCCATCCATGGGGGATGTGCATCCTGTCCTTACATGAAGGTCAGTGCTTCTCAATCCTTTTACTAATTTATCTCATAAATTGGTCAACTTGCTGCACAGTTGATCTTATGTTTTTCATCTGAAGTTAGCTTATGGAGTAACAATTTGCACATCCATAATACTTACCTTATTTTGCAGATGAATTCTCTAAGCGCTCTTTTAAAAGTTTGCCAAAATTTACCGGATGATAGACAAATCCTCTCAGCTTATGAAGCTGGAAGATTCAGTTCACAAACATTGAGTGGAAGATCAGTAGCTGATGTTGGATGTGAACCAATTCTACACATGAGACACTTCCAGGTATTTGTTTGTCTTTCAGTTCTTTTGGATAAACAGATGCCTCATGATGTTAACATATTGTATCTAAAAGTCTGAGTGTAGCATAATTTATCTAATATGTTGTATCTTACAGGCAAACAAAGAACTGCCCGCGAAACTGATTCATCAGATCTGTCACTCATCGTAATTAAGAAGGTAGCATCATAAAAACTTTACGAAAATTGTCATGTGTGCTAAAAGCTGGAGGCGGGGTGTTGCTGCTCGAATAGATGAGCATTGTATGAAATTTTGTCAAATGATAATTTATACCGAACTTACCTTACCTCATTATGCTGCAAAACAAAAAGGAACTTGTGATTGTCAATTGGTTACAGAGCCCTTCCCGCCCTAGTAATGGACGTAGATTGTACATGTGTATATGATCGAAATCTCGATTGAATAATAATAATTCCAGACCCCTTTGGGTTGTACCTTAGAAATTTAGCAATAAATGGTTATTTTCCGCATTTTTTAACACGCAATTTATAAAATTAATTTCTTGAATTTGATTTAATAAAAAATTATAAAAATTATATATTTGGAAAGTATATATCGAGATTAATCAAATAAGATCTAATATGAGAGTGAGGGTTAGCTCAAGTGGTAAAAACTTCCCTCCCGGTTCCAAGAGATCCTGGGATCGATTATCATCCCCGCCCTTATGGCTCCCTAGCACCAAAAAAAAAAATCTAATATGACTATGTTTTTTGTTTTACATTAATCACCAAAGTGGGTCAAAGTTACAATGTGAATAGTGTTAAAAATTCTAATAGAATTACTAAAAAAAACTAAGGGGTACATATATTTGTGGTAATTCAAGATTTCAAGTAACATACATACTATGTTTTTATAATTTGAGTTAAGGGTCTGTTTACTTCGGCCGAAAATAGTTGGATTAAATTGAATTGAAAGTTTTTTATGAAGAATTAATGAATAGTAAAATAAGAGAAGAGTTGAACCGAATTGAACGGATTTTAAGGTGAAGTAAACAGGCCCTAAGTGCGCAGGATATATACGAGTACATTCTTTGCTTATCAATTGTAAATTTGTAACTTTTCTTTTCAATTGCATATTATTGTTGAGTGGATAAATTTGGTTCCCCTAATTAGAACTTTAGAAGGGATTCCTAATTTGTAGTACCTTATCATTATCTTATAATAAAATAAATAAGTAGTATGTGGCCAATCAAGGAAGTAAGTTGGTGTAGTTTACGCCCACATGAATTCCTCGGTTAAAACTTGAGTTTGAGTCCTTCTATGAACAATTGGGTATTTGGGTGGATAGTGACATGGAAGGGATTTGTTTGGGCATCACAAGGTAAGTGTATTTGGCAATTGAATCTCAAGCCCAATTACGTTGGCTAGGTCAACATAATATATACTTTCTCCGCTTAAAATTTTTTATATACATAATAGTAAAATAAAATATAAATAGATACAAATTCAATTTTAGAGCAGGAAAAGAAAGTAATACTCGTATAGTCATATTCATATAGTAGAAATATAATCCGAACTCCGAAGTAACACCAAATATGATCGACTAATTTGTTACCCCGTATAAAAATTAACCAATATACTAGTCGTACTCGTTTGTGTTACATAAGCCAACTCCGGCCCGACCCGGAAATATGCTTAAATTCTACTCGTAGTAGTGAATTGTGATTCGACTTGCAATCTAAGTTTCAGAAAATTTCACCAATTTATTCAATCAAACTCATTCTATTCAAATTTCAACTTTGATCAATCCTCAATTGTCGAAACCAAATTCTTCTCTCTCTATTTTACCACAGGTAATATTCTTTCATCTTCTATTTTTACCCTAATTATCTCTTGTATTTTTCTGTTTGCATTAATTTACTGTCGTTTTACGTAATTGCGTCTCAAATTGTTATGTTTTTCTTATTACCATCATTAGTTCTTGTGAAAATTTTAATTTTTAGGGTTTTTTGTTGTAATTTTAATTCACTAATTCGTTTTTTACTCAATTGATGCTTCAATTATTATTAAAATCAAGTTCTATTCTTGTCTAATTCAGTGTTTAGGACTCCAATTAAAATTCATATTGATTAATTTTGCCCTAATTATTGTTAATGTTAATTGAATTTGGGATTTTTTTTTTTTGTTTTTTTTTGCTGCAGTTAGACGTTAGCAATGCTTAGAATGTAATTGGAACTTCACAATTGAAATGTACTTAAAGTATCATTTGCTTAATTTTCGAGCAAAATTATTTAGTTCATCTTTGATTTTGGTAATAGGGTTTGCTTATATCATAATTCTAGGGTTAACCTTTATGTGCCAATTTTTGTTATATTTGTTGTTTACATAGTAATAGCTTGATTGTTGTTAGTTGCATTGGAGTCGGCGTATGCCTTTTGCAATTCCTCATATTGATTCATCTAGCCGACCCCAAATTATTTTGGTACTAAAGCTTTATTGTTGTTGTTGGAATCCAACCCTCCAAGGTATACTCGGAATCTTAGTATGATAAGATTATGATAGTAGTTTGTCTTGTATTAGTGTATATATTTAGCTTTCCTACTACTAGGTACGAGCATATAGCTATATTATATGTTTATGTTTAATCTAAGCTAGATGCGAAATACTCTATTAACATGTGTTAATTTAACTAGTCAAGCTCATGTAAGAAATTTGTTTTTTTGTGTTGAGTTATGATGTAAATGGAATAGAGAATTGGCCGATGGTAAGATTAAGAGAGGTGTATTGAGGTATACACCAATAGTCTTGTTGTTTATGGTTTGGAGATTACTTGCTAGTATTAGTTTAGTTTGGTGTTCTAGGGATGTTGTTTTCACGTATAATGTAGATGAAAGAAGAATTGGTGAGTAGATAGGATAGTGTGTGTGAACAATGCATCTAAAGAATAAAGTAACTTGATCATGTCGACCAACGGATTGGAAACTGATAAGGACTAGAGGAATCTTATCTTTATAGTGCATTATCAGCCTTGCAGTGTTGAACCTTTGAATCTTCTCCTTTACCAAAACAAATGGAATGATAGCCTTTCTGGGGAAGAAAGTTCTGCGGCTTTAGTTGTAGTATTAGTACATTGGCCAAATCAGTGGAAGAGAAACTATATGGAATTTTTTGTTCAAGCAATTTTGGAAAACTTAATTTTTTTTTAACATTTTTCCCACTATCATACGTATATTGGTATAAGTGTTTGTAAATGGATAGAATAAAGTCAGCTTTACGTAAGAATGCCTTGTCTTGCGGCACATTTTATTGCTACCTAGTGGAAGTCAAGTTTATCCAAGTCCCAAGGTATCTTTCAATCATACCACTCTATACCATGTCAATGGTTTAACAATAATAAGGTTCTGGAATCTGGATTATATGCTATTGTTTTTCTGTAATCGGAGTAAGGTGGTTTGCAATCTTTCCATTCGGTCACTGATTCAAAAATCAGAGGAATTAAGGCGCAGATGAAATCATGAGATTTTGGTGAAACAGCTGATAGTATGCACAGTATTAATTGAGAGTTTCAGCTCTGTTTGAAATGTCATTGCCTTACTGTAAGCTGATGAGTATCTTGCTCCTTCATTCCGAAAGACTTGTTGTCAGTGGGACAGCTAGCAATGTTTATTTGGGTGCATTGCTTGAAACTATTTCAACAAGTTGAGTTATATGGTACAATACTTGTAGTTGGGATTAAAAATAGTAGTAATTATTACCATAAAATTTCCTTATATTTGAAAGCCCAATCCTCATCCTCTCCAAGGCCCTCTCTTAGGTGTCCCACTGCCCTCCAGCATATTTGTGGTATTGGTGCTTTTTGGGTGCGTGTGATTGTGTTTTATGTAGTCTAAAAGGTATTACCTTTATGTTTAGGAGACCTGGTGTTGAACTTGCAAATTTAGCATAGATATATTTTATTTTATTTGGTAGATCTCTCTTCTCTTTCTCCCATGTAACCTATCTTTCAAACTTTCAGGATTGACGCTTCTAATTTTGACTTTCATCATATGTTAGGACAATCAACTTGTGATTGGATGGGATTGATGGCTACTTCTCAGGGGAAACAGCCCCTCTTCTCCTTTGGAGTTATATCAGATGTTCAATATGCGGATATTCCTGATGGTCGCTCCTTTCATGGTGTGCCTCGATACTATAGACATAGTATACATGTGTTGCAAAGGGCAGTCCAGAAGTGGAATAACCTCCAACACCTAAGGTTTTCTATCAATCTTGGCGATATTGTTGATGGATTCTGCCCAAAAGACCAATCTCTGGATACAGTGAAGATGGTAGCGTCGAAGTTTGAAGAATTTAATGGTCCTGTATACCACATGATTGGCAACCATTGCCTGTACAATCTATCTCGAGAGAAGTTACTCCCACTGCTGAAGATCCCTAGTCATAATGGCAGTGCGTATTATGATTTTTCACCAGTACCTGGTTATCGATTTGTTGTTCTTGATGGCTATGATATCAGTGCCATTGGCTGGCCTCAAGATCATCCAAACTCAAAGAAAGCTGTGAAAATTCTCGAGGAAAAGAACCCAAACTTTGATAAGAATAGTCCTGTTGGACTTGAAGGTCTTGAAAGAAGATTTCTGAAGTTCAATGGAGGTGTTGGGAAAGAACAGCTTTTATGGTTAGATCAGATCCTCAAGAATGCAACTGATTTGAACGAGAAAGTGATTATTTGCTGTCACATACCTTTAGATCCTGAATCGACAACAGCTGAAGCACTTCTGTGGAATTACGATGAAGTTATGGATGTTATACACAAATATAAGTGTGTGAAAGCCTGCCTTGCTGGCCACGAGCACCTAGGGGGTTACTCTATTGATTCTTATGGTGTCCATCATCGTGTTCTCATAGCAGCCTTAGAGTGTCCTCCAAACACAGATGCATTTGGATATATAGATGTTTTTGAGGATAGAATGTCTCTTGTTGGATATGACAGGCTGCAAAGTACAGAGATGGTGTTTGATTCTTGACCTATAAGTATATGGTAAACTATTCACTATATTCAATAAATAGTCGTTAATATTCTTCTCTCAATGCCGCATTGTTGACGAAATTGTCTACTGTCAATCAAAGGTTTGTGGTTACCATGAATAAAATTCAGTCCGAACATGCTCTTTCTTCTCTGTTTTCCTATTGAAACTTATTTTCTACTTGTGACCATTTTATATTGGTATATACTAGTATATAATATCTATGTAACATTAAAAAGGATTGAGTGTTTTGGAAACGGGAAACAAAAACGTTTTGAAATGGAAGTAGATTGGTTTTGAGTCAATGGATATTTTGTAATAGAACAAGAGAAAATGTTTTGAAAACGAGAAACTATGCATTTCTGAAAACAAGAGACACATGTAGGAATTTAAATAATTTAAAAAATAATGTATATAAAGACAAAAATATCTTACATACTACCTCCGTTTCTTATTGGTTGCAACAATTGAGTATTATTTGTGAGATATAAAATATTTAATTGTTGCAATTAATTGGAAACGGAGGTAGTATAAAAAGTAATGTTATATGTTGTTACAAACATGAAATTGAATGTTGGATATAACATTAACTACGCTTTAACAGTAAATTTAGCGCCTTCTCGACAAACATTATGAAATTTGTCGGTTTCAACAAAATACATGTTAAGAATATATATTTTTAGTGTTTTTGGGTTATGGCTTGATACCTTTACATGTTAATGAGATCTTTGCATTAATTACCTATGTATTTGTGCTCTTACTTTGAAGATTCTCTAAAGAAAAAATATAACGATTTTTTTCGACATTCAAATCAAGTGTGGGGCGTCTTAATGTCACCTACTACAATGATAAAAAAAAATAGTAGGGTGAAAATAAAGAGTCCAAAAAGCCATTCGAAAGTCAAAAAAGAAACCTATACTTTACATTTTTTGGAGGTTTCTGCCTTTCAGGAACTTAAAGGTCTTCTAGTGTATGAATTTTCAAAATTTCAATACTTAAGGTTCTAAAAGCTTTGGTGGTTTATAGTGCACATTAAGTTTATTTGATGATAAAAGCATTGCCCTTAATTATAAAGTATATGATTTGTAGTAGTTTCCATCTATGTCTAATTATCACTAATTTGATTATTCCATAAAAATGAGGGAATTTTATATCATCTGATCATCTCTACACCGTCAGTCTTATCTTCAAAGAGTTATCAAATTTTATTTGTCAACTCTTACGCAACTTATGAGGGGGATACTTGCATATTATATTTATGTACATTATTACAGTGACGCATATGCTTTTGTTCCATTCAATAATACAAGTTTCGTACGTACGTTTTTTTTTTTTATATAGAAATTCTATCATAGTAATGGCTATGATTCTATGAGTTACACCTTAATTCTTAAACGGCGTTGACTTTTGGTTGTTGACTCTCTAACTTCTTAGCTACTCCATATCACCAAACCTATCATCACTGCTGAAGCTCTTATCAACTCAACCTTTATCAATACTTAGGAGTCATTGTTGTTATATAGGTAACGTTCACACCCGGTTTTACACACTAAGTAATTTTCGAGTGACCTTCATGGAGTATTTTATTGTATATACACACCTTCGCTTAGCCTTAAATGGATATCTTGCTCGTCGTATGCCTCCTATAGTTTTGATCGATCAAGTGTTTTGGTGACCTCTTGTGACCTAATCTGTAATGACCGTCATACAAAATTTTTAGTCATATGTTCATGTACGGAAACCAGCCTAGACCTTCGCTTTTTGCTTCCAAAGAGTCGTGATGGGTATATGTCAATTTTGTGACCTTTTCACTCATCTTCCTCTAAAAGTATCGTTTTAACATAAGAACATATTTAGCACCATCTTATGCCTCGTCAATCAATTGTTTGGTGATCCTCTTGTAAATTTAGCTCAATAATACTGTATCGTATAAAATTTTTGGCCATTATTTTCTTAGAACGTTCAAACACACAAAATAAGTGAAATTATAGTTTTGTTTTCAGCTTTCATATTGTTTTTGTGTATGTACTATATTTCAACCACTAATAATGTGTTCGATGCCCCACAATAACGGACGACATAAAATCATTTACTTCATTCGTGAAAGCCTAGGATACCTAGAGAGATGTACTGTGTTAGTTAATTATAATCTAAATAATTAAAACAAAGATGACTAATATTATTATTGGTAGGGCTGAGCAAAATTATATGAAGATTTGAAAATCCGAGAAACTGATATGTATTTGATATGATTTTTAGGATATCCGATCCGAAAAGGCGGATACCAAATACCTATTCAAATATCACTTTTAGCCTTGTTGGATATCCGAATATCCGAAATTTCAATATCGAACCGGATGTCCGAAATTTGTTGATACCATTTTCGTCTTTTATGTATTGAATCCACCAAAAATAGAGATCATTCCTATAAACTTTCGACTTTTGAGTATACTAAACTAGTAAATTCTAGAATTTTACGGAGTATTTCTACGAAAATTAAGTTATTTTGTGCGATTGCTAATGGAAAAGATTTAACATATTCATTTTTTTCAATCGGTACTTATGTCGTTTTATTGTATTCTTATGTTGCAATCATCTATGCTTTTTTTTGTGAAAGAAAAATTAAAAATGGATATCCAGAGTATCCGATCCGAAAATTATCGGGTATCAAATACGGATATCCGAATATTTTGGATACGGATACAAATATTAATTTTCCCAAATTTCAAATCGGATATCCAATCCGTGCTCAGGCCTAATTATTGGTTAAGAAAGATGGGGTTAAGTTAAATTAGTTAATCAATCTTAATTGGAGCCAAATCAAGTGATTGATGAGTTGACTATTTTTCTTGTCGACATCCCCTACTACAATCCAAAAGCTACGTTCCAATAATTGTGGGCTTTAAATTTCAAAAAACATGCAAGTATATAGCTCATTAGCTCATTGTGATTATTTAGGAGATTAAGAAAAGAAAGTAAAGTTGCACAAGCATAATTAGTACTATTAAATGTTATGCCGTTACTATTGTGTGAAAATTATTTCAATAATACTATATATTATAAGACTAAACTACAATTGTAGTAGTTGGACACTAGGAAATTTGGATTATTATTTTTAAGGATAATACTAAACAAGGGCTATGTGTAAGGTGTTTAAAATAGAAATAATTTGTCAATTTTAACATTAATTACTTCGATGTTGTGTGGTGTTTGTTTAGTTTCACAAAATATGGAGTATTACTAATATTACTAACTGTAGAAATATATTTAATGTCTAATATTCTTAATCCTAAGGGCTATATATAACATTACCCTATTTTTAATTGTTATCTTTGCCTCGATGTCTACTTCATCCTTCTAATAGAAATGTTGATCAACTTTGTCCTCAAGTTTGTTGTCAAAAAAGTCTTCAACATTACATTAATATTACTAATTACTAATTTAATAAAAATATAGAAACAAAAATCATCCAAATGGCTCGTTTTCAATTTCGAATTTTTTAGGCCAAAAATTAGAATACTAGTCAAAAGCAAGCCTTATTCACAACTTACCAAAAATTAAATATGGCAACTTAAGTATCCTAAACACTTTGACTATATGTGCAAATCACCCTTATAGCTTTTAATTTGTAGCAAACTTAACCCCAACAATTATATTCAATTTTTTTTTTCCTTAAATATGTAACTATGTAAGTGTTGCTTCTTATCATCGTTTTTCGAAATAAAAATTGATTAACAACAAACTCATTGTTAAGGGAAGAGTAACTAATTATTCAGGGTGCAAAGCACATCAAGCATTTTATATACAAATTAGCCAAGTGGTTAATCATGTAGATCGAGAAAAAAAAGTTACACTTTGTTGGTCAAATTTCTTATAAATCGAATAAAAATCATTCGATCACCCTATTTTAATTTACTCATGACAAAATTTACCTTTATAAAAATTTAAGATATCGTTCATAAGGACATTACCTTTATTTTCATTTGTATAGTATTTCCGTATTTACCTCCGTACTCTGAATATATTTTTTACTAAAATACAATATAGTTGTCCCTAAAATCTAACAACTAGCTAGATAAAACAAGAAGAAGTTGCACCAACTTTGAGGCGTCTTATATTAAGTCCAAGATTTAATCAAACTACTTTTCCATGCATGAAGGGGGCATAATGAATTAAATAATCATAGGATAGATGACATAATCACTTGATTAATTATAAATTAGCCTTTTGTCTTTATTATACAGAAAGGTTGCCGCTCTAATGCTCATCCTCATAGTTAATTAACACCTTCTATTAACAACACATAACCCTAATCCTACGTTTCCTTCCAGCATCTTCTCACACTTGATTGTCTTAATTCCCCGATTTATTTCTTTCTAATTAATTATACTCCTTTCGTTCCTTAATAGTTATAATTTTTAGATCATACAAAAATATTCGTGTATAGAAGTAACAAATATAAAAATACATGGATAACATACATTTTACGTTCAGATACATAAACGACATTGCTATATGTGCTAGCTAGCTAGTAGTTTAGTGATCAGAAGATATGAAACGACGAATAACCGTTGGACTATTTTCATGACACTTGTCCCCAAAATGTCAAACACTTAATGAAGCTACAAGTTTGCTGGACTACATAAATCATGTAAAAGTATGAATATGAGACAGCCATATAACACCTTTTAATTAGTTTTTGATCATGCAATAAAACCACAAAATATTCTTAGAGAATTTCTTATGAAGATTCTCTGCAGATTCATCATCTGCTTCCACTTGGATTAATGTATCAAGAATAGTCAGACAATATATTAAGATCCAATGGCAACAAAATGCAATATTTATCAAATTAAATACAATTAATTTATTATTTAACCCTAACTAACTCTTCATCTTTGTTTGGGCCAACCCTCCATTTAAATAAGTAAAAATAAAAATTAATATAATATAATATTAGAAAATAAAATTAATTATATGATAGTTAAATTTGTTGTTTTCTGCTTCTCCCAAGAGTTGCACTATATTACCGTTGACTTGCTCTATTTTTAAAATTAATGCAAAAATTAGTTTCAATGACATAACTTAAGTGTTAGAATAATGGTAAAGGTAAATTATAGTTGTTGTTCAAAGTGGGGTCACTCTAATATGCAATATAAATATGAAGGAGAGAACTACGGAAGGAATCATAATTCAGAATCACAATTAGTATCAAATTAGGTATCATATCATCCTCCCTTCTTCCTTTTCTTTTCCTTATAAAGAAAAAAAAAATTGAGTGAAACCAAGTTTAAAAACCCAAAATTAAAAAAAGTGTAATTAGTAATGGCGGTTCGTGGATTAATCATCTTTGTTGCACTTTTGTCAAGCTTTGTGGTAACTTGCTATGGAGAAGGCTTGTTTTCCGAGCTTGAGCAAACTCTTATGGTCACGTCATCCCCTACTGGAAAAGGTAATTTTAACCATATCATTTTAGTACTTTCGTACTTGATCTTAGCGATTATGTAGTTTTTTTTTTTTTTTTTTTTTTTAAGGTTTTTTTTTNATAACATCATAACATTTTCTTACATTCGATGAGAGGAATAATAAATCGTCTCCTTTTACATTGTGTTAAAAAAGACAATACCTTGTAGTGTCTTTGGCTCTTTGCTCTTAATATAACATGTGATATCGTATATGACTTCATTTTATAATTTTCTTATAGCAAGAACAATTAAAGAAAAGTTAACAGTGTTATAATTAGCAATTGGTACTCCGTAATATAATTTATGAACTAATGAAGTTAAAATTAAAAAGTCAAC
Organism: Suaeda aralocaspica; assembly: GCA_016808085.1. NCBI lineage: Eukaryota > Viridiplantae > Streptophyta > Magnoliopsida > Caryophyllales > Amaranthaceae > Suaeda > Suaeda aralocaspica. Next base: position 1,681,874 of record PYUH01000221.1, read on the forward strand.
GAGATTTTTCTTACTTGTTGATAACGGGATCCTCATTTCGAACCAGTGATTCAGATCATGAAAAATACTTACAGGTTACAGCTGATTTTTCATTTACTTTTTTATACTAGGAAATACGTGATTTAGATACAGTTGTCCATATTAATTGTCGTGGAAGAGTAGAGTTGACTTTTTAATGTACGAAATTCTAGTTTCCTAATTTGTTAATTTTCATTCGTACTACAATTCACATCTAATAATACTAGTTCCCTAAACTTTTAAGGAGTGTTGATATCATGTACTCCCTCCGCTTCCTTTTGTTTGATAAGTTTTGTCTTGCAGATATGTTGATAATATAATGCATTTGTTTGACCTTAGATATCTCTTGTTGTATATATATATGTAAAAATTATAATAATTGAATATATTAATAGCGGCGACACCTACATGACTATATTATGTTTTATATATTAAAAGTAATTTAAATGATTCTCTCATCTTATGAATAGTATCGAGATTCCAAAAACGTATCAATCAAAGAGGAACAGAGGGTCGAACTAATATATAAGGGCCTAAAAAGACAATAAAGTCTAAATTAAAAAACAATCCGATTTTCGATTTTTAATAAAAACTTGATCTTAACGTAGAAAAAAGTTAACGGCTAAAACGGTTAATTTAGCTAAAATATTTACCAAAATGGCTAATTTTATATTCTAATTCCCAAACTAACTATAAGATTGACTATTTTAAAACAAAAGATACGTGAATATAATATCAAATAGACACTAACTATTTAATTAACGTTGTCTCGGTTTTTTTAACAGTGTTTCTAATGGCCGGGAAAGACGAAATCACGGTAACATGGGGACTAAATAGTTCATCAACGAAAACAACGAACTACAAGAACGTAGAGGTCAAATTGTGCTACTTAGCTGAGAGCCAAAAGGACAGGCCATGGAGGAGAACCGAAGACGATTTGGAAAGAGATAAGACATGCCAATTTATGGTAGCGGAAAAACAATTTACTACAAATAATAATGACACCGTAACATACAAAGTTAAAAAAGATGTTCCAACTGCACATTACTTCATTAGGGCATACGTTCGCGACGGCCCTAATGGAAAACTGATCGCCTACGGTCAAACCACCGGTCTTGATCTAAAGGTCAAGGGGATCAGTGGCCGTAGCCTCCCCATTGATGTTGCTGCTTCGGTTTTCTCTGGATTTTCGGTTCTTTCTCTAGTGTTTTTCTACTTCATGGAGAAGAGCAAGGCTAAGAGGGCTTCTTAATTGTCTGTCATTTTTCAATCAAGGCATAATTAAGCTTTGACAAAACAATAATTTTCATTGTTAGGAAATTATATGATTTACTTTTTCTAATTAATGTAAACTTAATTGATGAATATGGGTATTAGGCCAGCTTATGGCTTCAACTACACCATCATCATCGATCATCGTTATTTTTTAAGTTTTGACTATATGTAATGATCTGTTACGTTGTTTGATAATGGTTTCACAGGATCGCTATGTTAGAAGTTTATAAGAAAATGTTACAATGAAAAAAATTCAATTGCATTATTGTTTTTTTTTCTTCTTTTCACAAATTTGATTTTCATGTTTGTAATTTTATCATAGTTTGCCTTTATCCAATCTTCCGACCTTTTCCGATATATATATGATCTAATCATGTAACAATATAACTATTACTACTTCCGTTTTATATTAGTTGCAATATTTGCTAATAATAGATGTTTTATATTATTTGCAACAACTGTTTTATTTCCTTTTTAAGTTGTCCTTTCTCTCATTCTCTCTCTCTTATACATATGCATATGAGCATATCTAACTTTTTTCACTCTCACAAATAAAATTTCTCTAAGAGTCCGTGTAACATTTTTTGTTACAAATAATATAAAACGAAGGTAGTATAAAGTTTAACAGGATCACATGATCGCTTCATACATGTATAATTGTCAAGGTGTGAACAAACGTGACAATCACGAAATTGTCATACGATCGAGAAGGTTCAAAACTTGAATCTTTCTCCATTAAAAAACCCTTCAATATTTCAATAACTAGTTGCACGCATTTATATGGCTTCAAATATAATAAAATGACTAATGAAATTCATGCATTCATATTCTCAAGAGGCATACAGTTGGCACTATATATACATTACCAATACATCAAGCTAACAAGTCAACTTTTTTTTTTTTTTTTTTTTTTTAATATTTGAGATTACGATGTAATGATAATAAAATTATATATGCAGTGAACACATTATGATGGGTTGACATTACTCTCTAAACCTCTCATCTAATCGGCGTATGTAATACGCCCTTTCTTTTTTTTTTTTTTTTTTAACGTTTGATAGATTTGAATGGTTTAGTATTATACACGGTTACCAAATGGTACGGCACCCCTAAATTCTAGGGTTTTAGAGAAACCTAGCCACCGCCAGAGTCGCCGACGTCGCCGTTTCTCCCTCTCATTTGCGTTCTTCTTTCTTCTCCCTTTCTTCTTCCTCTTTTCTTCTTCCTTTTTATGCGAATTCAACTGGTTAATTTGAGTTTGTGAATGAATCTAGCAATTACAACTTGATTCTTCAGTTCAACTATATTGAATGTTTGATGTTTAATGTGATTTCAAAATATTTTAGTGTCTTAATTAAATCTCTATTATTTAATTCAACTTTTTAATACAAGTTCTTAGTTTATTGTAGAATTAAGATTCTTATGCTATTAGATTTCTTATAAGTAACATTATTATTAAATTTGTAAGTTTTATATTCATATTCCAAAAAAAGTAACCAATATTATTAAAGTAAGTAACCACTGTGTCTGCAATTAGAATATGTAATCATCTTTATTCTGATAAGCAACCACAACGTTACTAACAAGTAACCTCAATACAATTACTAATTGGTAACCATAACGCTTCTAAAAACTAACCACCATTACTCATTACAAGTAACCATAGTATTACTAACAAGTAAATCATAATTATCCATAAGTAACCATAACTCGTCTAAAACGTAACTATCATCGTTCAATTATGTAACCACGATTTTAATAACAAGTAACCTCAACTTAATAAGTAGTTAAGTAATCATCATTGCTTAGTCAAGTAACTATCAATATTCAAATAAGTAACCAGGTATAATACTATTAGTAATTAACATGAGTATTAATAATGATTCACCATCACTTTATTATTTAGTAACCAATTACACTTTTAACTATTAACCACGAATTTTTAAAAAAGTAACCTATAAGTAAAACTCGATTTCAAAAACTTAATTTATAATAAGCTCTATATTTGTAAAAACTAATCATCACTAATTATTCAAATTTCAAATAAGTAATTCATACAATTCAAATAATTAAAAACCATTGCAATTCACACAAGTAAAAAGTTGTTTAAATAAGTTTATAACATGAGTAACCATCGTTGTTCAAATAAGTAACCATCATTATTCAAGTATGTAATCATTACTATTCTACCAAGTAACCATTGGTCATTGCAGTAAAACCCATAATAAAAAGACGATTTTCACATGCATGGTTGCACCATTATTTGACGGTGCAACCTGCTGCACAGAAGACACACCCTTGGAATATGGGGTTTAGAGATAAACTTTAACATGACACATATATATATGACAATATATTTATGAAAAAAAAAATAGTTATATGAGATCTTGTTATGATCATCTCTGCCTAAATTTTCTTACATCAACTTTTTTTCTTTATAAAGTATGACAGTATAGATATTCGTATTATAAAATGTGCATTAGATTTTAGGAAAAAAAGTGTACCAAAAATTCAAAACTGATCAAAGGAGTAATACGGAGTAGTAGTGATTATTAGTTAGATATTTATTTAAACTTTTTAGATCTACCTTAGCCAGGGCCGTTTCATATATATAGTGTCTAAAGAGCCCCACCACACAGGGACTTAACATTAATATGCCCTCCAAATTTTAGATTTTTATCAAATATTATATATTAAATATATACTAATATATTTATATTGTTAATACAAGGGCCTAATTTTATATTTTAGAACATGGTCCCTAAAACTTTTGATTCTACCTTGAGCTTAGTCAAAGTGAATGAGATATGTCACCAACACAAATACACAATGCAAGTTCGACACACGTATCTCAATTGACTTTGATTTCCTACCTAAAAAAGGCGTAAAAATAACTTTGTGCTAAAAAAAATAAAAATGATAGAAAGTAAATCAAGATCATTCGAAACTAAAACCAAGCAAAAAAAATGATGAAATTATATAGTAGAAGAATAAAAGCTTCAAATAATTGAGGTGGGGAAGAGAAATAAAAAAAAAACTAGCTGAAATGCATGTGGTTAGTGGGTTATTGAAATTTGAAAAAGAGGAATCTTTTAAAACTCAAAAACAAAAAGAAAACATGAATAATGCACAAGATAAAAAAGAAAAAAGAAAAAAAATAAAAAGAGTTAGGCTAAACATCAATGGACTCTTGTACTCATTGGGCCTGCCGCACCACTATCTATTATGCGGCAGACCGTATTCAAGACTTTATCTTGACACAATCAATTATGTTGATTCTAACCGGCTAACCACACACAATGTATCTTAATATAGATTGTCTCTTACTCGAACATTTTGAATCAGGTAAGTACATGATCCAAACAAAAAGACACTTGATCAAATCAAAAACAAAAAAACTCAAAAAGTAATCATTTTAAAAGTTAGTTGGGGAAAGCCGTTAAGAAAAGAAAACTAACAACCGCCATTTCACTTTCCCGCGAAAACCCAAAACCAAAGAAATACTAAACCCTTTCTCAACTTTGATCCTTCTTTTCTTTCCTCTTCTCTTCTTTCTTTGGTGTATCATCAATTCAGTTTTACAAATATAAATGTTTGTAGAAACTTGTAGGCTTTCTAGATTCCGTTTTCGCGCCAACACCCCATTAATACCTCCTTCTTAAGAAATTAATAATAATTATTAAATTACTTATAATTGATTATGTCATTTCCTTCATCATCAACTTTCCCAAGCAAAGCATTTCTCTGTTTCTTATTAAAAACCCTTGTTCTTCACCTTCAATTCCATCAATTAACTCTCAATACTGTTGTCATCTTATTTCACACATTTGAAACACCCAAAAAAAATAAATTTTTTTTAAGTTTTCTGTAATAATGAATTCTAAACAAGAAGAAAACATTGCTGCTAACGAAGCCGCACCAAAAACGGATGTATCCGAACAACAACACCAACAACAAGAAGGGCCTCTGATCAAACCACATGTTCCGATTTCGAATTACTCGAAAAGGGTAGTGCTTAAGACCTTATTAGGCCGTGAAGATTGCGGTTTGGGGTTAGTAGGAGACAGAATAGTGATTGGTGGGTGGGTTAAGTCTGCCAAAGAGGTGAGGAAACAATCATCACCTTCTTCACAAACTGGTACCGAGGGGCCGAAAGCCGGACAAAAGGATGTGACTTGTACTGAAATTTTGCAGAATCGAGTGCCAATTTTTCGAACATTCTTGAAGCTCTTTGGAGTTGGTAATCAAGGGGAGAAACCTTCATCAGGGAACTTAGCACATAGAGTTCAAAACCCTGTGCATTCCACTGTTTTGTTACAAGTTAGTGATGGGTCTTGCATTTCTAGTCTTCAGGTAAGTTGTTTATGCTTTTGGGTTATTTTGTTTCATTCAATTTTGGTTTCAGCATTTTTGTTAAATTGATCTTTGTTGGGTTATTCAACAAACAATTGAGAGTCTTGAAAAAGATGTGCAGACAAGTGTGACGAAAACTTTTAGCAAAAGATGGTAACTTTTTCCAAGAAATTATAACATTTTATTTCATTTCATGTGAAAAATTATGATTTTATTGACTTATATACGGTGGTAAGCTACAAAAACTTGTTTAATGGACAATGGTTCATTTCGAGCATGTCAAACAATTTGGCCGGAGATATTGTATTTGCGGTTTTAGGGGAGGTTTGGAAAAAGTGATACAAGTCTCTTAGGTTTATGCAGTGAGATTTTTTTTTTTTTTTGTCTTGGACCAAAAGTCAGGTTTAAGGTTTAATTAGGAAGCAACAATTGGTGATTTGGCCCATATTTAGGCCTTGTCCACATGTTTGATCCGCTCTTGTCATAACAAATTAACACTTCTTGAGCATGTAAACTGAATTTTTAACAAAATTTTCAGGTGGTGGTGGAATCAACTCTAGCTCGTCCAGGACAAATCATGATAAGTGGCACCTGTATTCTAGTGGAAGGTATAATACAGACACCTTCAACAGAAGGAAAACAACTCATCGAAATCAAAGCCGAAAAAGTGTTACATCTTGGTGTAGTTGAAGATCATGAAAAATATCCCTTGTCAAAGAAAAGACTCCCCTTACACAGCTTAAGAGATTGGGCTCATTTTCGTCCTAGGACAACGACAGTAAAAATTCTTCCCTCAACAATTGATTCCATTTTTCAGTATATAGGCTAATGACAGTTTTCTCATTTTCTTCTCATGTATGTATTGATTTTCTCCGTTTGTAGGTTGCTTCAATTACAAGAATCCGCCATGCTCTTACACACGCAACTCACAACTTCTTCCAGAACAACGGCTTCCTGTACGTGCAAGTGCCAGTGATCACAACCACAGATGCTGAGGGTTTTAGTAACAAATTCAATGTTACAACACTTCTTAATAAGCCAATAACAAAGACTGAAGAAGAAACATCAACTCATAAGCAGGCTAGTTCAGAAACTGAATTTAGCGGCGTTAGTCTTGCATCAATTAAGGCTTCTCTACAAGAAAAGAGTAACAAACTGGAAGAACTTAAAAGGACAGACAGTAATAGAGAAGCATTACTTGCTGCAGTTCAGGACCTTAAGAAAACGAATGACCTTGCGAATCAATTGGAAGCCAAAGAAAAGGAAAAAGCCGCTTTAGTTAAGCCTAATAAACTAAACTTCACAGATGATTTCTTTTCTTGCCAAGCCTTTTTAACAGTCTCAGGGCGACTTCATCTCGAAAGTTATGCTTGTGCTCTTGGTAATGTGTACTCTTTTGGTCCGCGGTTTAAGGCTCAAACATCTCATTCTACTAGACATGTCTCTGAAATGTGGATGATTGAGGCTGAAATGGCCTTTTCGGAACTAGAGGTATCATAACTTACTTCCAGCAACTATGCTTATATTATTGATTGATCAAAATAGTACTGATTTCTAATATGTGAATAATGCATAAGGTGTAATGATAATCAGCTGTTTCGAATTGGTTTTGCAGGAAGCTATAAGATGTGCAACTGATCTTTTGAAGCATATGTGCAAATGGGTTATTGAAAACAGTAATGAAGACATTAAATTTGTTGTAAAACGGGTTGATCAAAACATAAGTAATCGTCTTCAATCAGTGGTGTCAAGTGACTTTGAGAAAATACCCTACTGCACAGCCATTGATATACTGAAACAGGTTAAAGAAAAGAAATTTGATTTGAATGTTGAATGGGGTGTTCCTCTTACTGAAGAACATGAGAGGTTAGTTCTTGTATAGGTCTAGCTAGTTGTTAATGTTGCGATTGATTTATACAATTGAAATAAAAATCTGACACTCTATTATGTGACTTAATGAAGGTATTTGGCTGATGAAATCTGCAAAAAGCCGGTGATCATATATGACCATCCCAAAGAGGTTAAGCCATTCTATGTTCGCCAAAATGAGGATGGAAAAACAGTTGCTGCATTTGATGTCATAGTACCAAAGGTAAAATCATCGCGTAATTTTTTCACCTAATAAGTTCAGATAACTTGATTAACATTAGAATTTCAAGGTCTTCCTCATTGCTCAAATCAAGGATTACTATATTTATGCAGGTCGGAGCAGTGATTAGAGGAAGTCAGAATGAGGAACGCGTTAAAATGCTAAGTACCAGGTAATCCTAGTTTTGATTTCCACCCTACATTCATATATTTATATCACAAATAAAGGAAGAATTTCTGAAACTTGTTTATTGTTGATGAAATATATGACAGAATCAAGGAGCTAGGCTTGTCAAGTCAGCAGTATGAGTGGTACTTAGACCTTCGTCGACATGGAACAGCTAAACATGCTGGATTTAGTCTCACCTATGATCTGATAGTCCTTTTGGCTACCGGAATCTCAGATATCCGTGATGTCATCCCATTTCCTAGGAGCTACGGAAAACTTACCAACTAATTTTCTGCAACCCGGTTTTTAAAAGCTTATTGTAACACTTCATCAGGACAAAAGGCACAAAAGAACCAGAATTTATGTACATGGTTGATGTAAAGCTTATGTATATAGTTTTCTATTGTATTACAAGTAAATATAACTTGTCATACATGTATAATATGTAAAATAGCATTGTTGTAAGAGTATAGTGACGAAAATGAATGAAAGCTTTATATATTTGTTTTGTTATTCAATCTGTTATCAATACACATACATATACATGTGATTTCATGGATAGCAAGCAGCCAAAGGAGGTTTTGGTGGCCACCAGTTTCTATGATTCTCCTCATTTGTATAGTCCATTCGCTATCCTGCTAAAATGCGGCTAGTTGGCTACTATTCTTGTATGAAAATTTTTCGCAAAAACTTCATTGTATTATTTGAGTTATCAGCCAAATAAAACATTGATTAAGATGGTAAAAGTTGTGTAAGGTGGAGTTATTAGGTCACTCAGCAGCAATTTTATCTTCAAAGTTCCCTTAATAGTCCACTTTGAATTTAAATTATACTTACAAGAAAAACATAATATGAAAATTAGCCAAGAGAACATAAATTATATTATCTTCAAAGAACAATTTGCCAAATAAAATTTGTTGCCTTATTATACATCTGTAAAATCACAGAACGTCAGAACTGTAAGTTCAGGACAGATTAGTTATGGTGGATGATCGGTCTTCGGATTGAATGGCCTTTGTTCTTTGAAGTCTGATCATCTAAGGGAAAATAAAAGGGGTAAAGCTCATATCTTACATAACAGCTGCTATACAAAACCCTGCATCCTTTGCTATTACTACAGAAACCTTCGAAATTCTGAATGGCTATAGCCAAACATTGACCACAAGAGACAGGAGACAAGTCCTTTGTACACTGAACAAGGGCATATAAGGTCTCGAATTTCGACAGTTTTTTCTCGTCTTTCCCTAGCCCTCCACTCGAAGGATTAACCGCCTTTGAGTTGATCTCATCGAAAAGTTTTCCCAACTCTTGGTTGAAATAATCAGGATTTGTGACATTTACAACATTTTTGTGCAATATACCATAGGAAGTATCCACCTTACCATATAATTTTTTCGGGCTATACCTTAAAAGGCAATAGTCATACCAAATTCGGGCATCAGACTGTGTAGGACAGAGTTTTCGGACCTGTTGGGCTGCATTCTGTATGCAGTCCAAGCAGTCCTTAGAGACGACATCACCACGACATTGTGCTAGCCCATAGACTGTGTCACTACCGTTTCCATAGGAGGCCTCGACAAAGGTGGCACCGTGTGTGAATTTGGTGACTACATCAGCTAACAAGTGGTCTATGTTAGCTGATGTTGGACTACTACTGCTTATGATAGTGTTTTTGTTGCAATAGTTTGCTACGGAATCATCTGCTAAGGAAAATGTGAGTGATAAAAGAAGTAACGCAAATATGTGGAAAACTAAAGCCATGTTTTGTATTAATGAAGTTACTTGATTAGACTCTTAATTTGTTGCCAAAACCTTGGTGAAGTAATGTGTTTAAATATTGAAGGTAGTAACATAATTGGTAATGAATGTGGGGTTAGTTGCAGCAGACATTCTAGACTTTGAACTAAAATATCCTTACATCAGCCTATCCGGTACAAAAAATTTTTAAAATTATAACGGGTAAAAATTATACTCTAGTCTAAGTCCAGAAGAATACGATTTTAATGATACCGATTCATATTTAACCTTGAAATCTTCCCATGTGACTTGACTTAACATATAATTATGCAAGTACTTATAAATTTTCTACTGCAAATACATCAATGTAAGTAATTTTCATGTTGTATTTAGAGCTTGTTTACTTCAGCCGAAAACAGTTGAACTGCACTGAATTGAGCTTAACTGAAAGTTTTTTTATGAAGGATTAATGAATAGTAAAATAAGAGAAAAGTTGAACCGAACCGAACCGAGCTGAACTGAACGGATTTTAAGCTGAAGTAAATAGGCCCTTAATACAACATAGAACTCATTTATTCCACACTGGATGTTGTTGTGATGTTGCATTTGTCCAAATTGGGCACTTAATGGTTTCCAACATAATCAACTAATTAATTACTGGGTTGTTACTACCCCCTCCATCTCTAGTTACATGCTACATATCTTTTTTGTACGGTATTTAAGATTTAACTTTCACCATTAATAACTCTCATTGTGTATTTAACTAAATTATAAAAATTAGATATTAATAAATTTCACATTGTGACGAATCTAACAATATCTCATAGGACTATTTTATGAGTATATTATTAAGTTGTCGTAACAATTGGTTAAAATTTTTAACCTTAGTCTCAAAAAAGAATGTAACAAGTAATTATAAATAGAGGGAGTACATTGGTTAAAAAAAACAGAAGGTGAATAGTACTATGTACTATGTATTATGTAGGGGGCTCTTTCTCCCCACCGGTTTCGAAGGGTTTAGACTTTAGACTTATATAAGTGTAAGACGTAATTAGTTACAATTAGATCATCAATCTTACCTATCAAAATGAATTAAAAGACCGCTTCTAAATGATTAATCTCTTACGGAGTATTATCTTCTAAATGATACATCTAGTTGCATAAACAAATGCATTTTTGATTGCCAGAAATTTTGGGTTAATCAAAAGTTGACTAAGACATGACACATCTCCACTTCCAGATGTATTGTTTTGGTCTTGTTAGGAATTAGTCAAAGGCTCTAGTAACCACTAATTTACGATTAGACAAATCTAATAGTCCCTCCAACTCTTTTTTCTTGCTTTTTTGACAATATTATTATTCATTCGATTACTTTGACCGTCTTTTATTTCATATACGTACATAAAAATATAGTCATATGAAATATTGTTTGATTCGTCCCAATAGATGTATACTTTATAGATATATAATTTTTACATGTATAAATTTAGAAATAACGTTTAAATTATGTCTCAAAAATTATATAAATTAGAATGTAGCAAGTGAAAAAGTTGTCCGTATTATGTGAAATTGGAAAAGAACTGTGTGAAGTCAAATGCTCTAGATGTATTTTTAGGTGCATGAGCTTAGCAAAATTCAAATCGTTAGTGTGAGACACGTTAAGGCGTACTAAGATATGTTATTGTTTGAGGTGATATGTTCAATTTCTATATTCACTACGAAGTATATATTTAGTTATTTTATTTTTACTCATTCATCTCATTTACTTTGTAGCCTCTGCAAAATACGTGTCTCTAGCTTCACTATTGCCATCGGCTATGTTTGAACAGGAAATTCGTGGTACCTCAAATTGAGGTACAAATAGATACCTCAAAACTATACTACAATCTTTTTTAAGTGTTACTTTAATTGATACAGGGTCAAAACTATTTACTTTTGCCGCTAAAACATATTAAATGTTGTTTAAAATTGCAATTATGTCATCATTTATGTATCTCAAGTAACTCAACTCATTTTCGGAAGAAAAAAAAAAAAGAAAAAACCTCACCTTGAGGTACCAATTTACGCCTGGTGTTTGGACCTTTTACGGTTTTACAAGCACCTCAGCTAAAAGCTTTTATACTAAATTAAAACATATCAATTCTAATTGGATCTACATATATACCACTTGCTACGTATTGTATAAGTTTACAAATTTATATACAATACAAAATGCATTGCACATTGGATACACTTCTGGCAGTTACCCACTTAGTAATGGTGCTTAATTACATGATTTTATTTATTTATTTATTTTTATTTATATTGCAGGCCAATTAAATTATTACCTACTTTAAGTTGACTTAGTGAGGGTGTGAAAATGATAATGGAGTATTAATGCATCAACTTATGAGAAAGACTAAAACCACGAGGCCAAATCAACACGTACCGCAATTGCATATTTGCATGAGCGTGGCGTCAGTACAATAATGGCCCATGGCCCATGGCTTTTAGGGAGTCAATTTAAAGCATTGGCCTACTTTATTTTTGTCAATGTTTTGGTGGAGTATAAGCTATTAACCTACGCTACAAACTCAAGTCCGCAATTGACGTAGATAAGATTCGATTAGTAAACTTGTATCTTACATTCCAATATTTTTAATAAGTGGCTTATATATATGTTAATGTTAAGTATATCATACTATACATTTCACATTTAATCGCTTATTTTAACTAATTTACATCTTTTACTCATCTTAATTTAGTATGATAATTAAATTATTGTAAAGAAGGTAAATTACATTTATTTTGAATCAGCCCACCTTTATCCGAGTAAAAATTAGTCCACCTAATTCTAATCTTCAATACTCCGCTACTTTCACAATAGTTGAACTTAAAAATAAACCCGTGTATATAAGACAAAACTTTAAAAAGGATAAACAATAACACAAAATGCTTCCTTAAACTAGATGAAAGTGAAAACTTAATTCAACAACATATGGAATATTCTTGTCTTAATAATATCAACTCAAATAACACCTTCTAAACTAATATCCACATTAAAAAAAAAAAAAAAAAAAAACACTTAAATTTTCCACTCTCTTTAAGTCTTTATTCCTTCTTCTACTGCCAGTGTAGCAAAGTCCACTAAACTCCAAACCTTTTCATCTTCTTCACTCCCTCAATTCAATACATTCAACCGTTAATCACGCATTCATCATCTTCCACTTCAAAAATCACAAATCCCAATAAAAAAAATGGGAGAAACAGGGGAAACAGGGGAAGAAGAATACTTATTCAAAATAGTAGTAATAGGAGATTCAGCAGTTGGAAAATCAAACTTATTATCAAGATTTGCAAGAAATGAATTCGATCATAATACAAAAGCAACAATTGGGGTTGAATTTCAAACAGTTTGTGTTGAAATTAATGGAAAAGAAGTAAAAGCACAGATCTGGGATACAGCAGGACAAGAGAGGTTTAGAGCAGTAACATCAGCTTATTATAGAGGTGCTGTTGGTGCACTTGTTGTTTATGATATTACTCGTCGTTCTACTTTTGATAGTGTTGCTCGTTGGCTTGATGAACTTAATAGTAAGCTACTGCTTTTACTACTACTAATATAGTTTGTTTCTTTGAATTTTTTTTTTTTTGGAATTTTGGGAAATTTTAATTTTGGTGTTTTGGTTGTTTTTCTTGGGTTTTTTTTGAAGTGGGTTTTGGTTTAATTGAATTGGGTTGGTTGAAATTTTTGATTTTGGGGTGTTTTTATCTACTTTATTATTAAAGTTTGCTTCTTTTTATTTGGAATTTTGAATTTTGTTGCTTTTGGTTGTTTTTCTTTGGTTTTTTTTGAAGTGGGTTTTGGTTGAATTGAATTGGGTTGGTTGAAATTTTTGGTTTTGGTTTGTTTTGTGAAATGGGGTTTGTTTGATTGGTTTAAGGAGGAATGATTGTTGAGTAATTGATGGAGTTGATTAAATATGTGGAATTGAGTTTTTTTTGTTGCATTTCCTTGGTTGTAATGTTGTTTTAGTGAAATGTTGTGCATGTATGTTATGTTCTATGTTAATGCTATAGTATTATGTTATGTAAGATGGTGTGAATGTTGCATTTCCTTGGTCTTATGTTGTTTCTGTGAATGTTGTGCATGTATGATGTATGGTATGTTACTGCCATGCTATGTAAGTTGTGTATTTGTGCATTTTGGAAGATTAGAACTCATATTTCTTAGTAAAAGATTTGAAACAAAACTTTGCTTTCACCTTCGGTTGCAAGGCTGGATAAAAGTGAAGGGTTGGGTTGGGCTGTTGTAGGCGAGTAAGTGACAGCGTGCGTAAAACTTTGTCAAGTCCCATACAGCAAGTCCGCAAGGGGATGTGATAGAAGAGGAGGGTTGCGGTAGGCAAGTTNACTGCCAGTGTAGCAAAGTCCACTAAACTCCAAACCTTTTCATCTTCTTCACTCCCTCAATTCAATACATTCAACCGTTAATCACGCATTCATCATCTTCCACTTCAAAAATCACAAATCCCAATAAAAAAAATGGGAGAAACAGGGGAAACAGGGGAAGAAGAATACTTATTCAAAATAGTAGTAATAGGAGATTCAGCAGTTGGAAAATCAAACTTATTATCAAGATTTGCAAGAAATGAATTCGATCATAATACAAAAGCAACAATTGGGGTTGAATTTCAAACAGTTTGTGTTGAAATTAATGGAAAAGAAGTAAAAGCACAGATCTGGGATACAGCAGGACAAGAGAGGTTTAGAGCAGTAACATCAGCTTATTATAGAGGTGCTGTTGGTGCACTTGTTGTTTATGATATTACTCGTCGTTCTACTTTTGATAGTGTTGCTCGTTGGCTTGATGAACTTAATAGTAAGCTACTGCTTTTACTACTACTAATATAGTTTGTTTCTTTGAATTTTTTTTTTTTTGGAATTTTGGGAAATTTTAATTTTGGTGTTTTGGTTGTTTTTCTTGGGTTTTTTTTGAAGTGGGTTTTGGTTTAATTGAATTGGGTTGGTTGAAATTTTTGATTTTGGGGTGTTTTTATCTACTTTATTATTAAAGTTTGCTTCTTTTTATTTGGAATTTTGAATTTTGTTGCTTTTGGTTGTTTTTCTTTGGTTTTTTTTGAAGTGGGTTTTGGTTGAATTGAATTGGGTTGGTTGAAATTTTTGGTTTTGGTTTGTTTTGTGAAATGGGGTTTGTTTGATTGGTTTAAGGAGGAATGATTGTTGAGTAATTGATGGAGTTGATTAAATATGTGGAATTGAGTTTTTTTTGTTGCATTTCCTTGGTTGTAATGTTGTTTTAGTGAAATGTTGTGCATGTATGTTATGTTCTATGTTAATGCTATAGTATTATGTTATGTAAGATGGTGTGAATGTTGCATTTCCTTGGTCTTATGTTGTTTCTGTGAATGTTGTGCATGTATGATGTATGGTATGTTACTGCCATGCTATGTAAGTTGTGTATTTGTGCATTTTGGAAGATTAGAACTCATATTTCTTAGTAAAAGATTTGAAACAAAACTTTGCTTTCACCTTCGGTTGCAAGGCTGGATAAAAGTGAAGGGTTGGGTTGGGCTGTTGTAGGCGAGTAAGTGACAGCGTGCGTAAAACTTTGTCAAGTCCCATACAGCAAGTCCGCAAGGGGATGTGATAGAAGAGGAGGGTTGCGGTAGGCAAGTTAGTAACAGTCTGATTACTTGGTAGTACTTTTTAGTAACATGTGCTGCATTGGAGGTTTTCTGTTTTTTGGAGTATGAGTATCATTGTATCATGTGTGGTTTTTGAGATAATTTTGTTATAACCCTATGTTACTACCGTTGGTATGATGATATGTTGCTATTTTGCTACGAAGTATCATAATATCATGCACTGTCTCCTTAGTCCTACCAAATCATAATGAGAAAGAGAAAGAGAAAGAGTTTTCTTAATCAGGATCTGGTTATACTATCTTTTTGGTTAATGATGCTTTTGGAATTACCATAATTACTAATCAGTCCATGCTAGGGAAAGTATTTGCTATGTAATCTTTTTAAATAATGCATTTGGTAGGCTAACTATGGTTATGGTACTAAGATTGTTTGTGTCTTTGTGGTATACTGGTATGCATCAAAATTAACTCATACCCCTGAAATGATCATTTTTTCCGGTCATGATATTGAGGGGTTTGTTGGAAAGACACGTCCATGAAGCTGTGGTAGGGATTAGAAAGAGTCATCACTTGCCTCTCATAGCATTGCTTATGATTTGTATTATGTGATCCTCAAACCGTGCCCTCTTATATATTCTAAGAAGAGCAATTCTCAATTGTAGCCTTTAGCCCTTCACTCATCTAATATCGTCTGTATTTTGGTGTAACCTCTTCGAATTTAACGGTGATCCAGTATTCCAGTATACTGACAAAGGGTGTAATTGTTCCTCTGCCTTGAAGTGGATATGACTTCCTAATTTATCAATTTTGTCCCTTCAACCTCTATTAACTAAACATCTGACGAATAATCTTTTTCAGATTTACCTCAACTACTTGAAATATGTATGTCTAGTATTACTTGTACAGTTGAACTAATAATATAGCTTATCTGTAGTGTAGAATACTGGGTACGTCATTTGCAGTTCTAACGATTAAACGTATTCTTCTGTTCTAGCCTATCTAAAATAGACTTTCAAGGTATAGAAATACGGATTACTTAGCTTTTTAGGGTTCTTTAAGGAGATTTAGGCATGCATTGAGTTTTTTGATCTGTCATTTGCTTTGCTTTGCTCCTTGAGAGATCAATAGCTAGAATATTCGTTGACACCGTTTTGGCTACTGCTCATGCTAATGCCTTTTCAAATTCAGGCGTTTGTGCTTGATTCTTTTTACGGAAGAATAGCCTCATGTCTTGTACGCTTTCCCTGAGTTACACATATGTCTACCTTCCCATGTTTACTGCCATCTCTTTTCTTTTAGATTATGAAGATTTGATCTAGATAACATATGAGATGAATAATAATCTTTGAATGAGATTTTAACTGGACTATTGGTATTCTCTATTGCAGCTCATTGTGATACTGCAGTGGCAAGATTATTG
Source organism: Suaeda aralocaspica (assembly GCA_016808085.1). Taxonomy (NCBI): domain Eukaryota; kingdom Viridiplantae; phylum Streptophyta; class Magnoliopsida; order Caryophyllales; family Amaranthaceae; genus Suaeda; species Suaeda aralocaspica. Next base: position 1,698,581 of record PYUH01000221.1, read on the forward strand.
GTTGGTAACAAGTGTGACTTGGAAAATATTCGAGAGGTGACTGTTGATGAGGCAAAAGGTGTTGCTGAATCTGAAGGATTGTTTTTCATAGAGACTTCAGCTCTGGATTCAACTAATGTAAGGACAGCATTCGAGATAGCAATCAAAGAGATCTACAACAACATCAGCAGAAAACTACTAAATTCCGATTCTTATAAAGCTGAATTGTCTGTTAATCGAGTAACCCTGACCAAAGATGGTGCTGATCCAAATCGAAGTCGCCTGAGCTTGTCTTGCTGTTCTAGTTGATAACTACTTTAACTGTTACATGCTTTTCAATGATTTATAAATTTTGTTTCGTTGGATTTTCCAAGTTGTGTCTAAGGACACTCAACAAAGTTCCTGTTTAAGAGCTTTTTTCTATTATACACTTGCACATAAACCATCTACTTGGAACAACTTTTCACCTTTATAGACTTACGGTTATGACTTGTGAACCATTCAGCAGAATTTGAACGTAATAGCATTTGTAATGGAACCCTCAGCTGTTGGATAGCATCCTCTCCCTATAGTTAGTCTAATATATCCTAATTAGTCTTTCATGTATCCTCATTAAACGATATATCGCTATCAGTCTTTCATGTTAATTCTACGGTACATTTTCTGACACCCAGCCCATCAGACCTCAGGCACTTAACCCATCCTGACATGCTGGTCATTTTTGCACTTCAGAAATTAACTTATGTCCTATGGAGAGTCACCTAAAGGGACCCTTGATACAAGTGCCATCATGTAATCTGTGTGTTGCTTTCGGCTTCTAAAGGACCCTGTCTCATTCTCCCACGAGCAACTTGTAAACTAGAAAGCCTCGCACTTGATTTTAGCCCCTAAAAGCATTATACAATTCTGTAACAAAATATTTCGGAACTTAGGATATATTAGTCTTTCTAACACTTTAGAAACCGACGCATAAACTTTTGATCATCAAGTAACTATCAAGGGGCTCTATTACGACCCTAGGTTTATTATGCAAAATTTTCGGCCATTTTTTTGGTTCCCTTTCAAACATCGAGAATCTATACACTGCAAATCTACTTTAAGGCTAGACTGGAACACATCAAAGAATAAATCAATTGATGACTTTCGAGATCGACTAATAGAGTGCATATCTATTACAAGGCTAGAAGATCTAAACCAATAAATTAATTGGGATGAGTACACCAAAAAACATTGATATAATCGACATTACTGATATTCACTAAATTAATTATATACAAGAATGTTACATGCAGCAATGTGTTACGGAGCTGAGTAACGTGAAGGAAAGAATTATGGTTTTCTCAAGGCAGATGCAGCACCCATAACAACCGCCAATACAACCCCAAGACCAGCTCCAAGAGAAGCACCAATTGTTGCTGCAGACATTGAGTTGGCTTTGTCCTGTGGGTCTTTCTTCCCTTTACCACCATCTTGCGTGAGCTCCTGTAAAAGTTTGTCCCTATAAAATTCCTTCAACCACAAAGTAAGCTTAGATCAAAACAGAGCACAAACAGAAAAATAGGAATTGGCTTTTGCAAGTATAAATTTAATATTTGAAATTTGAATATACTTCTAGTAACCAATGGCACTGAAAGAAAGTATCAACGATAACCGATGCAGACTCAATGCGTCCAAAAATCTTATGAGAGAAATAGAGAGAACAAAAATCCAAATTTGGTAACATTGCAATATATGGAACTACCAAGTACCAGCTACGGAAATGTTGCATTTTATTTATTAGAAAAAAAAACAAAAAACAGAGGAAGTAGTTGTTTAACAAACAATTTTCCCACTTGCCATGTTTATGAAACTAATATAGATGTTGTCAGGTTGTGTAATTGTGTCTCTAGAGACCAACACAACTAGGTTTTTATTATCAATTCCTATATTCAATCTCCAATTTAGGGAATACGAGGCCCTTTTCTGTGTGAAAAGCCTTATGTTTATCAACCTTTGGCCTTATTGAACAAGAGTAATGATGACACCGGTAAAGAGTTTCTACTTTTTATCTATTGATAACCATGAGTCTGAGACATACCTCAAAGGAGGACTCCTCTTTAGTCCTTAGTTCACGATGAACAAGCTGACAAAAAGAATCCACACCCTCCACAGGAAGAATAGTTGCTTTCCTCTGGAAAGGCTTGCGTACAAAATTTAACGGGCCAAGAGCAAGACCTTGGGGAATCATTCCTCGGCTACTGTCTTCTTGTGCCACAACACTGGATAAGGAAGCATAAGAACTACCTGCTGTGTGAATAACATAGGGACAAGAGTTCAATATCTCCATATTGGAAGGAGATGCTTGATATGCCTTCAAGACAGCATCAATTGCTGCTCTTTGCTTGTGGGCGCTCACAGAAAATTTGTTAGTTACAGCAAGGACCCAAGGAATACCAAGGGCTTTGGCTTCATCCAGTAGGATAGAGAGTGCGGGCCGTCGTTGTGATACATTTGAGTCATTGTATCTAGGAATTTGATGAGCAAGATTATGGACAAGAACAAGCAAATCTATTTTCTTGCTAAAATCTTGAAAACCCATCCATAATTCATCTTTCAAACGAGAAGCCTCAGCACTCAGCTCCTAAAAGAGGAAACACAAACAAATTATAAATCTGCCTACACCTTTCTGTAGAACAACATTTTACGGAAAATAGAAATGGAAGATGCGTAGAAATAAGAGTTGCTTGTAGACAGAACATTTAGCTGCAGTCTTGAAAAGGATAAATATAACTACATTTGCAATGGTAACCATCTTCTATTTCTTTAACACAAAAGTTACACTTCGATATTATACTAATACAATGGCAACCACTAACATGAAATAAGAAATAAAAGCTTCACAACAGTTGCATAAACGAACTATAATTTCATATGTAAAGTATATAAAGATGTGGCTCAATAAAAAGTACTCCTTGTTATTTGAAAACTGCCACTTTAGCCTTTACACACTGTCCGAGCCACAACTTTGATGTTATATGTTAGAGCCAAAAAAAAATAGTTAACACAGTTGCACAGATAACAGAATTTGAAATATACAAAACCCACCTGTAAATTAACTCCGGCAGAGTCCACATAGCACAAACCACCAGCAATACCTTCTTGAATATCTGTTTCAAGCTGCAAATTCTCACACTCAGTAGGAGTGGATTGTCTTCTTTTGTTTAAAATAGCCTTGAGAAGAGATGTTTTACCAGCACCCTGAGTTTACAATCATGCTTCATATGAGAAAAACAAGCTACTTTCAGAATATCAAAAAATACAGATTAGGGATTTTATCACAAGTACCTCAAGGCCAACAAATCGCACTCTGCGAGTCCTAAGATCAACCTCTTTGGAAACGGTGGTGAAGTCGGTAGTACAGTATATAACGAAAGTATTCAACCCTGGAGGCTGGATAGATTTACTTTTAGGTGATGCTCCTAACATTTGCTGCGCCTTCAGATTAACGGATTCGGAATCAATGGATGGAAATACTGTGAGTGCCTCTGGTACGATCTGATAATTTGGGGAATTCTTTGATGGGGGCTTAATTCGCACCCTCACTTTCTGCACTTCAGGCTGTTCATCATCTGAATAAATCAGTGCGGGACGACGAGTCTTATAATCCGTAGAAAACCTAAAAGATGATAAGCAGCACGAGCATGAATTACAAGAAGAAAGCAACAGTACTGGAAAAGGAGATAAGCGAACGACTGTAGGATTTGTCAAAGCTGGAATTAAGGCATACCAGCCCTAAAATATGCATAATTTCTTGCAGACATCATGTCTTTTCCTTGTTGCTAAGTCTCTAAGTCATATTGGGGCTAAGAACAAATACAAACCAAAAACTCCTCAATCTTTACACGTTGAACCTACGATACGTCAACACCTTCATTTACCTAAAAAATTGATTATTGTATCGTATCATGTCGGACACAACACTCCACCTGCATACTCCTTTTCAACTATAAACTAGAATTTTGGCCCGAGCAATGCCCCGGGTCGGCTACAATTATCAAATATGCTTTTGTTTGTTTTTCATAATGTGTTTTTTGTTTAGTGCAAAATTAAATTGCATCGACTATAAATAAGCTACTAATTAAAAAAGCAAAACATTTATAAAAGACTTGGGTAAAAATAACAATGTCATAGTTTTGGTGCAAGTAAATAAGCGATACAAATCAAAAGCTCATACCATATGATTACAACACTTTATTATCCATTACTTTGAAATATTAAATATCCTATTATGGATTGGTGATTAAACTTTCACATTTTGTTTCACATGTCATGAGTTCGATTCCTAACAGCTATACATGGTTGTATTTTAATTTGTGCATTGTAAAGAGTGACATGTGTCACATTCATTGGCGAGCGCCACGTGGCGTAGTTTCGTTAACAGCGACACCTTTTAATATATTATATAGATTTCACTTTTTCCTACAAATTGGCCGAGTCCAACACTTGACACCCGTATACGAGTTGAAACTCAATCCATGTATGAGTAACATAGTTTTCAACTACAAAAATTTCACAAGCAACACAAAAGAGAAATGGGGAAAAGAAGACAACATACCAGTTACCATTTATTTGTGCCTGAACTTGAGTACACATATCGAGCCCAGTACCTGAAATATCAACTTTCAGGGGGTCTGCATTCTTGTCACCAGGAGTGCCAGTCCACCCAAGTGGAACAATCGACGTCGCAGTTCGGATTGATGGAGACTCAACAATGTGCCCCAGCTCAACTGTCCCAGCAACTGATAGCCCAAGCCACTGTAGTAAATAAGGAAACTGCTGTAGTTGGTCAATCCCTAGAAATGGTGCAGAACTGTCATTCATGCACTGATCATAGATTCTGTAAAGAGAGTATTCAGAGTTGAGAATACATGGAGTCATGGANGTTCATCATCTGAATAAATCAGTGCGGGACGACGAGTCTTATAATCCGTAGAAAACCTAAAAGATGATAAGCAGCACGAGCATGAATTACAAGAAGAAAGCAACAGTACTGGAAAAGGAGATAAGCGAACGACTGTAGGATTTGTCAAAGCTGGAATTAAGGCATACCAGCCCTAAAATATGCATAATTTCTTGCAGACATCATGTCTTTTCCTTGTTGCTAAGTCTCTAAGTCATATTGGGGCTAAGAACAAATACAAACCAAAAACTCCTCAATCTTTACACGTTGAACCTACGATACGTCAACACCTTCATTTACCTAAAAAATTGATTATTGTATCGTATCATGTCGGACACAACACTCCACCTGCATACTCCTTTTCAACTATAAACTAGAATTTTGGCCCGAGCAATGCCCCGGGTCGGCTACAATTATCAAATATGCTTTTGTTTGTTTTTCATAATGTGTTTTTTGTTTAGTGCAAAATTAAATTGCATCGACTATAAATAAGCTACTAATTAAAAAAGCAAAACATTTATAAAAGACTTGGGTAAAAATAACAATGTCATAGTTTTGGTGCAAGTAAATAAGCGATACAAATCAAAAGCTCATACCATATGATTACAACACTTTATTATCCATTACTTTGAAATATTAAATATCCTATTATGGATTGGTGATTAAACTTTCACATTTTGTTTCACATGTCATGAGTTCGATTCCTAACAGCTATACATGGTTGTATTTTAATTTGTGCATTGTAAAGAGTGACATGTGTCACATTCATTGGCGAGCGCCACGTGGCGTAGTTTCGTTAACAGCGACACCTTTTAATATATTATATAGATTTCACTTTTTCCTACAAATTGGCCGAGTCCAACACTTGACACCCGTATACGAGTTGAAACTCAATCCATGTATGAGTAACATAGTTTTCAACTACAAAAATTTCACAAGCAACACAAAAGAGAAATGGGGAAAAGAAGACAACATACCAGTTACCATTTATTTGTGCCTGAACTTGAGTACACATATCGAGCCCAGTACCTGAAATATCAACTTTCAGGGGGTCTGCATTCTTGTCACCAGGAGTGCCAGTCCACCCAAGTGGAACAATCGACGTCGCAGTTCGGATTGATGGAGACTCAACAATGTGCCCCAGCTCAACTGTCCCAGCAACTGATAGCCCAAGCCACTGTAGTAAATAAGGAAACTGCTGTAGTTGGTCAATCCCTAGAAATGGTGCAGAACTGTCATTCATGCACTGATCATAGATTCTGTAAAGAGAGTATTCAGAGTTGAGAATACATGGAGTCATGGACAAATAGCAGAATAGCAATTATATTATTGGAAAAACAAAAGCCTAAACAAGAAGCATATTATAAGATTTTCAAGATTAGGCTCAGCTAATGACGGAAAAATACACTATGAAATTTATTTTCCCTGGCTGATTATCTGGCAATGCCAAACCTAAAAAACACTCTTGATTCCTAAAGAATTACAGTAAACGTAAAGATCAAGGAACGGCTATTATAAGTCTGAAGGTCTCCCTTGAATAAAAACAGGCTCCTTACATGCAAGGTCATTATTTCAAATATATGAATAACTTTGACATGACTCACTTAGATAATCCAAAAAAGCACTGAACATGGAAGATGAATGATACAAAAAAGGGGCAGCGAAGAATCCAAAAGAGAAAAAGGTAAGCGGCTTCAAAGAAGGATAATTCAAGTGGTATAAACCATACCTCTGAAATCTTGATCTGTAAGAACTCATTGAATGTGATTGGAAACGTTCCTTAAGTTCAGCAATCACTGATTTGACCTGAAAATGTCTTTGCCAGAAAAAAGCAAAGAAACTGAGAAGTTATGAAATTCAGCAGCAATGCCATTATAAAAGCAAAAGGCACCTGATGCCACAAAAATGTAAAATTTAAAACGATGGAACCCAACAAACAATGGCCACACATTACGCTGCCATAGCTTTTCAGAGAAAAATTGACTATTTTGAAAGATCATTCAAATTCCATAAATAAAACATGGTGAACTAACAAAGAATATCACAGATTTACAGCATCATATAACATTACCACCGGATTGCAATATTATAACCCAAGTCTTCAGAGCAATTTGTCCAGAAGACTGTTAGAATATAAACAGCAAACCAATCCCATTGTTACCAAACATTTCTCTAATTATCATGGACCAATTAGTCACGCATCAAGAACCATCTTGGTTCCTCATCAAGGCTACAAATACAATCATAGTCACATTTCTTTGTTTTATCCTAGATTTTGCCAACTTTCCTTCTATTAATTTCAATATAATTTACCCACTTACCCTTTCACCACTGTGGACATAACCCCACTACTTATTGTCCCATCAATACGCTCACATTCTATCCTATTGTGTCTCTTATTCACTTTATTTCATCTCTCAAATTATAAAACAGATGCAGGTGAGAATTATTAGCATCAATTGCAAAATGCAGATGCTGCTAGCACAAAGATTTTTTTTTTTAGGGTATATAGAACCTTTTAAAAATAATTCTTTCCTCAAAAACATGCCCCATTAATTTTCATCGTGAAGTAAAAGAAAATTCATACCGATGTCAACTTTGAGTACTCTGCATCTGATAGAGATTCCACTGATGATGTCCTCAACAAATACAGCTATTTCATAACAAGAATATTTGTTTAATATTGGCCTTTCTCATTACAAATAAACTTCAAACCATACAGGCTTAAAAAATTACCTCCCCAAAAGGCACATATGAAGGTAAGGAAGGCATTCTTGCCCAAGCTCTGCCGTCACCTTCATTGTTGCCACTTCTCCCAGGTGCTTTTCTGTCAACATCTGAAGTTGACGCCTTCACTTCAGATTCAGATATCGGCTTAAGAGATACACCATCACAACCTTCTTCAATCTCTAAAGGCTGTGGTGAAGCTAAATTATCAGCTAATGAAGATGTTGAGGAATCAGTTTCTGAGGATGCATTAGCAGAACCATCTGCTCCTTTTCGGCCCATTAAATGTCTTCTGATGCCTTCTATAGGAACAAGGCGAGACAGCCTCCAAAATGGTGTCTGAACAGGGCCTACACCAAGAACCAGCTGCTCTCCATTTTCTTTGAGCTTTTCACTTTGGCTCTCTCCTAGTTTTCCAGACTCTATTCTCACCCCACCATCCCCGTGATTACCAGATAATGATGGAGCACCACCGTTAACAGGTGGAACCTGTGCAGTATTATAATGATCAAAATACGCCGGTGATAAAAATCGAGGTACCACATCTTCTGGTATACAGAAAGTCTTGAAATAATGGTGCCATCCTTTCCGATCAACATAACTGGAAAATAAACCAAATAACCAAGCATATTTAGTAAGTAATTTTCTTCTTACATAACAACGTAAATTCATATTATTGAAAAAATTCTATTCAATTCGAATTTGTATAAAACTGACAAGTAACATATAAAACTAAGAAACTCACTCTCTGAGAGCAGCATTCCCGACAGGGGGCTGGGAGAATGTGATGCATTTGACTTGAAAATTTTCACTGTCTTTCAATGGAGAAGCAAGCGCTCTTAAAATGGCTAGCGTAGCCAAAGCTGCAACCTATGATAAAATATAGACTATGAGGTTCATAATTCAAGATGATAAGAAAACAAACTAATTACAAAAATATGCAATAATACTCACAGCTCCCCCAAGGGAATGCCCACAGAGGACAAGTTTGCAATTCTTCTTCTGAGCAAGCTTGTACAGCTCCCACGCTGGTATTTCATTCGCACGAGCCATGAACCCCTGAAATAAAATTATTTTAAGGGTAATTTTACCTAAAAAGTAGAAGCATCACTCACATGACAGGAAAGCAAGACTGTGAAAACATGAAACGTAATCCAAAAACAATCAAAGTTGTACACTATCACCATACTCTATGAGCAGCAGGTCTCAGTTTATGCTTCAACTGCTTAGGTTTTGTTTCAAGAGCCTTTGCGTAAGATTCTAAATTTTTCTTTTGGCCATTGGCGACATCTGACTCAGTAATCTCTGCTCCTTCCATAACCTCCAATTCATCCCCTTGAAATAAAGCTCCTTGAAATATATTAGCATCGGCCATGAAATCCCTAATTTTCAAGGACAAAGCAAATTCAAAATTTGTGGAAGACATATGCAAACAGGTTAAACAAAAAACGTCTACAATCTAGATCACATACTTGTACCCCTTTGTCCCAACAAAGGAAGCAAACAATGTGTCGCCTGCTTCTGCCAAAAGATATCTGCAATAAGGAGCAAAAGAACCCATAAGAAACACATAGCTATCTTGACTACTTTGAGTCCCCTATTGGCTCTTCATCTGTAGTCTAAAGGCAATAAGCAAAACCACCAATTTTACTAAACAACACAATCCTGCAATGTTCTCAAATGGACCTTCCCATACATTGACATCGACGTAAAGTACAATCAACAAAAACGATCAGAATTCAAAAGCCACAATCCAAAGGAGTGCTTGAAGATACCTGTGAGAGACGTGGTCCAGAGACGGTTGGACACGCTCCAAGCTAACTACATGCCCTCCGAAATCTGCTTTGAACTTGTTTACTGCTCGAATCAACTCACTCGCAGGCCTCTGGTAACAGATACAGCAACCAATAAACATCTAAACTGAGTACAGATAAACAACATACACAAAACCACCACTCTCCACACTATTTAATCCACATTAATTTTCGTTAAACCCTAAACCCCTATATTTCAGCTTAATTTCAGTTCCGTTCAGCTTAATTATTGCTATAACCTCCATCATTCTACTTCTTCACAACATAATTGAATTTAAAATCAACCAGAAACAAAATTCAGCAACAAATTCAACTCCACAAATCACTGAATTCAAATTACTCAACATTCGACAAACAAACGAACAATAATCCTCAATTAAACCACTTCCTTCAACTAATTAAGCAATTATACTCAAACACCAGAAAATCAAAACAAAACACAATGATCACTTTTCGAACTTCGAATTACAAACAATCAATCAATCAAAAAAATCACAAAAAATTAAAAAGAAACACTTCCTTCAACTAATTATACTCAAACAAAACTCAAATTACGAACAATCAATCAATCAATTAAAAAACTTCAAAACAAATCACAAATAAAATTACAAAAATCGAAGAAAAACCTTGTAAACACATTCAGAGAGAACCATGCAACAAAGAATATCCTGCAAATCAGAAACAGATTCAGCCTTAAAAACGCGGCAAAGATCTTGAAGTTGTTTCCTTCGAATCTCATATTCTTCTTGAATCTTCTTCCGTTGTTCGCGATCAGTTGTCGTCGACCATGGCGGCCACTTCGGCTTCACCCAATGAAGCTGCGGCAATGGCGGAAGTTTCGGGAACTTCGACGTTTGATCTTTGAACCATGTTTCGACTTTCTGTTGTAATCTCTCGACATTCATTGCTGATCATTGAAGAAGGAATTGCTAAGAGAAGAACATTAAATTGAATTGAATTAAGTTAAACCCTAATTTTGTTGAAATTAGGGATTTGAAGTGATTCCGTGAGTGAATTGAGGAAGAAGAAGAAGGAGGTGGATTGATTGAGTGAAGATTTTGTGGGAATTGTGGATTAGAGTACCCTGAAATTGAGTATATGCTAAGGAATCGAATTCCCCGCGATTAAGGAATGATGATTTGTCACTTTTTGTTATTTTTTTTTTTGTTTGAATGTGTTTGATGGGTTGGTCCATTGAAGATTGGGTTTATGATCCAAAATGAGTTGTACTTCATGGTCTATACTTTAAGTCTACAACATTATGTTCAAAATCTTCAAATGGTATGTGTGCAATTGTGCAAATGTCAACTAGTTTCGGGAGTAAAGGCGTAAAATTAATGTCATTTCGAGTGTGTTAGGTTATAAATAGGGATTAAATAATTAGTTGGATGCCTATTTGAATGCTTATACGTAAAATTGCTTTCAGTTTGAATGGAAGTCGGGGAGTAGTCAGGTTTGTTAGACTGTTTAAGCTTTCATTAATCCAAAGTTGCAATTGACAAATATTGAAAATCTAGTTGCTTCATTAACTACTTTGTTTTTAACTACTATTTTTATTTTTAAAATTGGTTTATGGTCAGCATTGTTGTGTTGAAGGAATATTACTTAGATGATACGAATTCTATTTTTTTGTGATTGCTTCCGTATTACTTAAGGAAAAATTGCTCAAATTTTCAAGGAGTTTTCTTATTTGTGGGGTAAGATATTAATCCCTTACTTATATGATTAATTCAAAAGGTTTACTTTTTACTATTGCCTTCAAGTATACTTGATTGCTTCTTTTGTAGTGTTATTATTTGAAATATGTCTTTTTCCCATTGATATAGTGAGATTATTGAGGAATAAAGCAGAAAAAATGAGTAGTAGTTGAAATTTAAATCAATTAGAGGCAAACTTAGCAATTTGTTAGGTTTGATATGCAAAAAGTATACCAAATTTCTTTTTTTCCTTTTTTTTTTCCAACGGTAGGGAAAAAAGAAAAGGTAAAACATTATGAAAGAACTTTGTAAAATAATGATATGGTAAGTATAACTGTGTAAATGTCAGTTGGCAAGGTAACTAAACAAAGGTCTTCTTTTTTCTGCACTCTTAATTGCACAATCCCACGTTACTAACTATTTTTAATTCATTTAACTTTTATTGTTAACAAAATTACGACGAATATATAAATGTAATTTAGTGTTTTTTTTAAAGGATATAAATGTAATTTAGTTGATTTTAAATATCACTTGATCTCAACCTAACTAAAAAATATGTACGATTACTATATAACAAAAACATCTCATGTACATTCTAAAGGCCTAACCCCTTTTCCATGAACAACTTAGCAACATTGACAATATACCAAATTGGTGCAAATGAAAAATAAAGACAATACACCAAATATGATGAGCTTAAAATAAAAGATCCCTCATTAATACACTTCACATGATGGAAACCAAATCCATCACCTATTGTCCTTCAATTCATGCACAAAGCTTGTTTCACACTATATATAATGCAACTTCCTCTCTCTTTCTCATCTACCTTTCAAACCTCTTTTTCCACACTTTCTTGACTCAACACACACTCATTTTGCTTCTTACTCAACACAACAAACCCATGCCTCTTCCCCAATCACCATCATATAACCCATAAAATCCAAAAAATACACAATTATTTCGCAGTCTACACTATCCGAATATCCGTAAATAAATCAACGCAACTAAAAATCTAAACTGATCATTATCATCTAAATATACAATAAAATATCGAAAATCCTTCAAGATTCTTATATTACCTTTCACTCATTACATCTAGAATTGCAACCCCATTCATACCCATATATATCCCCATCATAACAATCTCCTTTATTCCCACTTTATTTTGTTCTTTCTCCACAAATTCCACGCGTCAAATTCTCATTAGCCCTTTCACTCCACACCTAAATTTTCTCTCTCCTATTTAACTTCACCTCACCACCTCTCAACTTTCCCAAAACTCCTCAAAAAAAGAAAACAACCGTTACTTTTCCCACCTCTTCATTCATTAATTCATTCATCAATGGCTTCCATCAAAATTACGATACTACCCTCCATCTTCCTCCTTCTAACCTTCTTCAACCTCTCTTCATCATCAACCTGCAACTCCCCAAAACTCACTTCCTCCTTCAAATCATGCAACCAACTTCCAACTTTAACCTCATCACTCCATTTTACCTACAACCCATCAAACAAGTCACTTTCAGTCGCTTTCACAGCCACCCCACCTACCACCTCAGGGTGGATTGCATGGGGAATCAACCCCACTTCAACCGGAATGGCCGGTACCCAAGCCATCTTAGCTTACAAAGATTCTAACGGTTCAATGTCAGTTAAAACATTCAACATATCTTCTTACAGTGACTTAACTGAAGGAAAACTGTCATTTGAAGTGTTTGATAAAAAAGCCGTTTTTAACCCTGATGATGGTTCAATTACCATTTATGCCACTGTTGAGAATTCTAAGGATAAAATTAACCATGTTTGGCAAGTGGGCCCTGGTGTTTCTAAAGGTTTCCCTGATAAACATGAGTTTAAGACTGATAATCTTCAGTCTAAAGCTACTTTGGATTTAAATAATGGTGGAACTAGTAGCAGTCAAGCAAGTGGTGATTCTGTTCTCAAGAAAAAAAATGTGGGTTTTTTTGTTTTTGTTTTATTTTTATTTTTTTGTTGAATTTTATTTATTTTCATGGGTAAAGTTTTGATCTTTTTTAATGGTTATTGAATAATTTAGTGATTTTTATGATTTAGTTTAGTTTAATTATTATGTAGTGTTCTACCCAAAAAATGGAGGAAATTTAAATGAATGAATTAGTATGTAGTAAAATGAAGGTTAATTGCAAAAGATTTAATGTAAGAAAGATGAAATTTTGGGAATGAATTGTTACTGTATGAGGTGAAATTATGCTCAAGATATGATCTTTTTTACGTTTTAGTATGTAATTTAGACTTCAATGGGTAAAAAGTAGTGTAATTGCAAAAGATTTAATGTAAGAAAGATGAAATTTTGGGAATGAATTGTTACTGCATGAGATGAAATTATCCTCAAGATATGATCTTTTTTATGTTTTAATATGTAATTTAGACTTCAATTGGTAAAAATAGTGTAATTGCAAAAAAAAAAAAAATAATAAAAAAAATAATGTAAAAAAGATGAAATTTTGTAAATGAATTGTTATTGTATGAGAAGAAATTATCCTCAAGATATAATCTTTTTTTATGTTTTAATATGTAATTTAGATTTAAATTGGTAGAAAGTAGTGTAATTTTAGTGTTGAATTTTGTAATGATTAGGTACTAGTTATCTTTTTTCATGTTTGAAGATATAATTAAGATTCAAATTGGTAGCAAATACTGTAATTTAAGTGTTCAATTTAGTGTTGAGTAACTACTAGTTATTTTTTTATGTTTAAATGTATAATTTAGATTCAAATTGGTGGCAATTAGTGTAATTTTAGTGTTGAATTTTGTTGTTAATTAGCTACTAGTCAATTACACACTTAAATAATTGGGACTTGAACGAGTAGTAGCTAAGTTTCTGCCAAAGATATGTGATTTGGTTATGGTTTAATGATTTATATGGTTTGTTGGATGAAATCTGTTAGTTAAGGGCCGTTCGATTATAGATTAACACCCCGGATTTTCGAAGTATGTTCGAACGAAGCTGATTATATCAAATGATCCTCAAATGTATGTTGGAATTTAGTTTGGCAACTACTCTTCTTGAGTTCCTTATTTGTGTGTTCATTTTAATTTGGGGATTTCAACTGTGATGCTTTAGAGTAAATTGTTGATTTCTAGCTGTTTTTTGGGATTTACAAATTGACAATTTAGAAAATGTGGTACATTAATTTGAAAATCTTGGATCATTTGTTGTTTGTTATATACATGTCAGCTGTCAGCCTGTCATTGTTTTTCTCAAAGTGAATGTTAGAAGTATGATTGTTAACTACCCTTCATTAGTTATATGTGATCATGTTTGTTTGGTGATTTCAAGTTTGATGTTTTGAAGTGAGTAAATTGTTGTTTTTGTAATTAAAATTTTGGAGATTGACATATTATTGGTTGTTGGAATTTGTTTCAGATACATGGAATACTGAATGCCATTAGTTGGGGAATCTTGTTTCCGCTTGGGGCTATTATAGCTAGATATATGAGGACATTTGATTCAGCAGAACCTGCATGGTTTTACGCTCATGTTGTTTGCCAAATTTCCGGATATGCTATCGGTGTTGCTGGCTGGGCTACTGGTCTTCAACTTGGGAACAAGTCCGTAGGGATTGTTTACACTAGCCATCGCTACATTGGCATTGCCCTTTTTGCCATTGCTACTCTGCAGGTTACACACTCTTTCTTATCGGATAATATGAATGCTTGATAAATTTGTGTAGATTGTTTGTTGCATCAATTATCATGATCTTTCAGCAAAAGCGATAGGATGTTGAGAGTGTTAAAGAGTGTCAGATAAATCACTCAAACTGTTGCAACTCATCAGCTAACTCTAATTTTGTGACCCTAAATTGGAGACATTTTGATTGTTGTCTTCGCAATCAGAGGCCCATTTTCATTTTGTATAGCTCCGGTTTTGCAGATTTTTGCACTGTTTCTAAGGCCAAAGAAGGAGCACAAGCTGAGATTCTACTGGAACATCTACCATCATGCCATTGGATATGCCATCATTACCCTTGGAATCATCAACGTCTTCAAAGGCCTAGATATACTACAACCTGAAAAGAAATGGAAATCCTCATACGTTGGCATTCTTATTGCATTGGCTTGCATCACTGTGTTGCTAGAACTTTTCACCTGGATCGTGGTCATACGAAGGAAATCTAATCGATCCACCAAGCCTTACGCTTGATCTATTAGTTGAGCGTTGCCCTAGATGCTTCTACACTTGACATATCTGATCATTTTTTCGCCCCTTCTTGGTGTTTGTATTTGTGTATATTAGCTCGAGAGATAGTTGTGGACTTGTGGTATATACGCACACAACACATTCATTTTCCGAATGAAATCACATATATGTATCTTAACTAGTTGAAATTAGGGAAAAGTCCAAACACAAGTGAGCTTATAGCTCTGTATGGTTGCGCGAGTGTTAAATTCTTTTATTTTGTATGCAGAGATTCACATTTGAAATTTAGACTAGAACAGGAATTTGTATTGATTCTCCCATATAGTGGTTTTATTTTGCTATCTTGTGCTCCTCATATTTGCTACATGACTAGCAGCATGCAGTATGTAATTGAAGAAGCTATTCACTGATCCTTGATGATACTTAACAGGAAAACACTCAATCTGCATTCAGGAAAGCTGCTAATTTGTAGCAAGGAACTGAAGAGTACATCGATATTTGAAGTCTCAAATCGGATTACCTGACAACTTGGTTGTGCTTTTGTTGATTGCAGGGGAAATTACAGGGGTACATCATACTACACAAAAGGGAACACTAGTCTTTTTTGCTTTTCTAAGGCTGTTTGATGATCTTCGAACCTTAAAAAGCTTCTCAAGGGACCTCTTTTGACCATAGGTTCATATTTTTAATTTCCGCAATTTTTTTCCAAGGACCCAAGAACCCTTGAAAAATAATGAATTATAGTCTTTATTTTCAACTTCCGAAAGGTAGTCCCGAACTCTGCCTTGTGTTTGTCATACTTTTTTACCACATGTAGTAGGTGACCCTAAAATGCACCATGGTTGATTTTAGCATTTAAAGATGTGTTATCTTCCCTCTTTATACAATTTCTCAAAACGATAGTATTTTTCACTCTTCTATAACCGTCTTATGATCTTTGGAACTCCAAAAACCTTCTCAGGGGATCTTTGTTGGCCATAGGAGGACATTGTAAAAATTTTTTATTAATTTTTGAGATGAAAAAACCTTAAGAGGGACGATACAGGTTTTTATAGGGTCCATGAAATAATAGTTGTTTTTTACTTGTGCGGAAAATGTCATAAGAAAAATGATAATAGGTTTTAAATTTAGAGGCCGAAACCGATCATGGGGAATCCAATGGTGGTCCATAGCACGCGGTAAAAAAATGGATAAAATAAGACGGGTCCTGAAAAATCCCCTCGTGAGGTTTCAATCAAAGGCTATTATCCACTGTTTTTGAGTTTTCACGGTCTCGGAAAAATAGTTGCCAAAAACTTTTTCTCGGGTGCCCCTATAGTTAAAATAAGAACTCGTACCAAACAATTTGGGGTAAAAAAAGGCTTTAAGGGGGACGATAACAGGTTTTTATATGGTCTCGGAAATATGTGTATTTCCCTTGTACGGAAAAGGCAATAAGATGTATGATAATAGATTTGTAGGAGCCGAAACCGTGCATGGGGAGTCATGTGGTTGTCCATAGCACTTGGTAAAAAAACCAAGACGAAAATAAGACGGTCCTCGGGATGGCCCCTCGGTAGGCCTTAATCAAAGGAAAAAATTGCCATAATTTGTACATGTTGCCCATATGGTCAAAATAGTAACTCTGAGCAATTAATCGGGGTTCAAAAGACTATAAGATTATTTTGGGAGAGCGAAAAAGCTTTCGTTCTCTTCTTCTAAAATATCTCCAAAATTGGGATGATAACAAATTTTTAGAGGCCGAAAACAATCATGGGGAGTCTTGCTTGTAGTGACCCAAAACAAGTGGTAATAAACTAGAGCTAAAACAAGACTAAGCCGGGGGCAACCCTCCCTGGCTGGTGGTAGAAAACCAAGGCTATAATTCACAGTTTTTGTAGGTTCTAGGATTTTGGAAAAAAATTGCCCAAATTTTTAGACATTGCCCATATGATCAAAATATGAACCCTGAGCTAATCGCGGTTGAAAAGACTATAATAACGACCTCGGAGAGCGAAAAAACTATTGTTCACTTCTTTTGAAATATCTCCGAAAGCAGGATGATAACATTTTTTAGAGGCTGAAACCAATTAAAGAGAGTCTTGTGGTTACTCAAAACGCGTGAAAAAAAATCAAATAAAATAAAAAATGGAGTTCGGAACAGTCCCCCCCCCCCCCCCCCCCGCAGTTATGAAAAAAAATCAAAATAAAATAAAAACTGGAGTTCGGAAACAGGT
>PYUH01000221.1:1717285-1770065 GCA_016808085.1 Suaeda aralocaspica
CCCCCCCCCCCCCCCGAAGGCAAAAAAATAAAGGTTATAATTCACAGGTTTTAGGGTCTTGGGAAAAAAACTTACAAAATTTTACACACTGCCTGTATAATCAAAATTGGAACCTAGAGCAGTTAATCGGGGTTAAAATGAACGTAAGAACGTTCGGGGAGTGCGAAAAAACTAATATCCCTTCTTTTGAAATATATCCAAAAGCAAGACGATAACGAGTTTTTAGATGCCGAAGCCGATCATGGGGAGTCTTATGGGGATCCAAGACATGTGGTAAAAAAAAATCAGAGCAAAAATAAGTTGGAGCCCGGGATAGTCTCCCGGAGGCAGAAAACAAAAGTTATAATTCACTGTTTTAATTTGGAGGTTTCGGGGTCAAAATACAAACCTTAAGTAGCTAATTGGGGTTGAAAAACCATAAGAACTTATTGGGAGAACGAAAAACTTGTGTTCTCTACTTTCGAAATATCTTCTAAAATGTGATGGTCTGAGGAACTTTTAGTAGCTAATTGGGGTTGAAAAAC
The DNA here is from genome assembly GCA_016808085.1 of Suaeda aralocaspica. NCBI lineage: Eukaryota > Viridiplantae > Streptophyta > Magnoliopsida > Caryophyllales > Amaranthaceae > Suaeda > Suaeda aralocaspica. The sequence goes on from PYUH01000221.1 coordinate 1,717,810, forward strand.
CTTAAGTAGCTAATTCACAAGTTGTGGAAGTCCGAAACTGATCATGGTCTGAGGAATCTTGTGATGATCCAAACACATGGTAAACAAGGATATAGCCTTCGTTTTCGGCTTTTCCACGATCAAATTAAGGCTAAAAAATTTGTCATTTTCCCTTTTTAGATATAATCTGACGTAAAGACAAAATGATCTTTATTGCTCTCCCTACACTGTCTTACGTCCTTTTGTGCCCTAATTATTATCCCTCTATATATAACCCAAGAGATTCTATGTAAAACTGACATTTTTTGTCCGCGTCTCATAATCCCTAAATAAACGTGGACGGTAGCCTTCATCGTTCAAGCATGGTCAAGTGATTCAAGTCACTTCACACTCTAATATATTTGCTAATTAATGCGGAGTACGTTTTACAGGTACACTTTCAACGTTATAACAAGAGATTTTGTAGTGATTGATTGCGATTTTAGCGAGGTTTAGGCAAAGGACTCCCCAAAAAATAAGGGGACCCAACGAAAAATGAGTGCATTCGCACCTGTCTTCGCTTTCATCATTTGGTAACTTTTGTTTTGATGCACAAAAACATAATTCTCCTCCACATTAACACCATCTCAAAATGAAAGTCCCCACTAATGTTGTCATGTTCATCTTTTTTACACCTTACTTTCCAAAGTAACACATTATATTCCACCTCCTCCCATTATTCCATGCTTTGGTTGTTGAAATGTTGTATAAATGTTTGTTTAATTGTTAGGGAAATCATCTTTTTAAAGCATTGCTTTATGATTCAATGGATGAACATTATAAACAACTAATTAAAATCATAGTGATTCCTATTGTCTAAAGTTTATTAATAGTCACGCATATACTTGTTTTTGTAGTACTCCATATATAGTATTAAAGCGTGTTTTGATTTTAAGGTGCATGTACATTAATAACTTATTGGTAAGAATAAGCTGAAAAACTTCGAAATATATATATGATACTAAAGTAAAGAGATAAAAAGGAGTTATTCGAAAAGATCTAACAATAATGGAGTAAAGTTTGACGTATGAGGGGGGTCTGTGTCAATCAAATTATCTACTAGTGCTCAATTAATGATACGTAGTATTGGATAACAGTGATGCTAAATAACTTAATTATTGATTTTAATTTGAATCCCTATAAATTAAAGGACAATCAACAACCAACCTCTTTAAATTAGCTCGTATAAATGACATTGTGTAACTAAAGCCTTCACCTTACTATGTTATGGTATTATAGACAAAACAAAAGTGTAGCTTGATTTTGAATACTTCTTATAGAAATTTGACTTGTTAGGTACGTAGTTTTTATAGGGGTAAGAGAGGAACGTACATTTCATTTAAACCTTCTACAGCATTATGCAATATTACATAAGTACACACCTTAGTAATTGGCATTATTCTTCTAATATTCTCATGAAAACAAATGGACCAAAAGTTTAACCTACGTATTACTCCGTAGCGATTATTTGATTCAAAAATGCATGTACTGTCTTGAATAATGGGAGCATGTTAATTAATCATTCAGCAAGTATTAATTGTAAATGCTAATGAGAGCGTGACGTACGTAAAACAGTGCGTATTGTGGATTAATTAACATCATTATAAAATAACAAAAACGAAAAATGCTATTTGCATTAATTACATAGATATTTATATGATTTTTGTTAAATTTCATAAATTATTACTTCGTACTATCTATAAAAATATATTTAATGTTTATATTTAGCCTTAACAACTATGTATAACATTACACTGAAAAAAACCGTAACATAAGTATAATAATGAAACACTTGCTGTGTAAGTAGGTGGGACTGTGGGAGTGTGGGAGTTTACGGGTTTGGACATTGCCGTTAGCTAGCAAGTAGACGTTGTCAATTACTCCATAAATGCTTTTCTTTATAAAAAAATTTATTATTTTTAAATGACATTATTATTGCCTTTTATTGTATATGTGCGCACACATGCATGATTATAAAGTATAGTAGTCAATTACATGTAATTATGATTAATGAGCATGAATAATCATAATGTTTTTTGGTAATATATATATATATATATAGATGAGATGTTCAAAGTCTCAAATAAAAAAAATAATAATGATAGTGAATCAATAATAATAACATTGGAGGATCAACTCAAACAAAAGTTTAAACTAATAGTTAATTAGGCTTAAAAATAGATTTTATAGTCAATCACGCCTTTTCACACGAGCAAAGCCCATTAGACTTGACCTGTGGATGCAACGTGGACTCTCCATACATTCTGCTTTAAAAAGAGAGGTGGATGAGATTTGAACTTACTCCGTATTACTTAGCATTGGTACCATATTAGATGATCAACTCAATCAAAAGTTTAAGTTAATACTGGTTGAGGCCCAAAAATAGATTTAACTAAGTCAAGTCAGCTAACAATTTAGCTTTGATTGTGCTCTTGCAATCACTATTAGTTCAACAAGAATATGATACTAACTGCTAAGCTAATTGCCTTATAAGCAATGCATGAAACATATGCGTGTGTGATACAGCTATACAAGGTTGAGGATAGAACTGTAGAAGTGTATTACAAAAGTAAATCCACCCTAATAAAATAAAGTTTGTTACTGAGTATTTTAATAACATTAAATTTGCTTAGCAAATTTCAGCTGAGAACTAAAATGTTAATTAGCTAATTAATTCCCTTTATGTGTAAGAGATGAGATGGAATATGAGGTCATCATGCAGTAAGCATTACATCACATTGCATATATATTACCGTACATATCGCCTTTTCCATTTCAATAGAATTCCATACGAGAAACCCCAAATGAATGGCAGTAAGATACGACACTACGAATACTGTTAAGCTTTTCCTGAATTTGGTGGTTTGCAATTTGTCCTGGATATATGGATGACTGGTAGTAGGAGGGGTAATTTCTGCGCTTTTTAAAATATTTCCGCACTCCTCTCTTTCTTATATAAATAGTAATATTAAATACAAAGTACTATTCATGTGAACAGTAAGAAATTCTTTAGTACAAATTAAACTTTGAGTCTCTTCCTCAAATAGTCGGATTCTTAAATTCTAAATTTCTAATACAACACGGCAACCCTTGTCACTGATAAGGGCGTAATGTTTAGTTCTGCATGAGTGCATGTTGCTTTATAGACACAAAAAGAATGTCAAAATCAATTTCCAATATAATTTAAGACGTTTGATCGAGTAATCGAGTGCATTAAATGAACGGAATGGGTCAAAATGGCAATGCAACAAACCTTGGTTTAAAAAAGCATATCTACAAGACTATAAACGCAACAATTAAATCAACATATACTTTATGTTCCTTTTACTAAGAATAGAATTGGATTCGGCCATCAATGTTGTGTATATATGGTTGGTTAAAGTAGTCTTTGTATACTGTCTACATGCATTTGCATAGACTTTGAATTTAAATTAAATGCTTTGTTTTATATGTTTTTTTTTTTTTCAGGTAATCCCTAAAGCTGGAAAGAGACGTTACTGAATTTGCATTCAAAAGTCATTATTAGCAAACATAAGCATGACGTTGGTGTGACACGAGCTACTTATTAGTTGATTTTGCAATATGTTTGATTACTGAATTTCTCTCGTGTATATGCTTTACTATTGTATAGGCTTTCAACAATAGTCCATATAATAGTAAGCTAATAAAAAATTGAATGTAGAAAGTGTTTTCCATCATTTTGAAACTACTTTTCACATTGAAATGTACTATCTCCTCCACCCTAATTCTAACCTTGTATCATTCACAAATTATTGTATGTGGCATTTTGGCTATTAATTGGTTATCTACTTCTAAGATTAAATAGTAAGGGGTTATTTTAGCAGGAAAACATGTGCATCATGATTGAGCGGAGCTACCAAGAAACTGTATATTAAATTAGTCGAAAAAAAAAAAGTGAAATTACTTTGATAATAGTCAAATTAAAAAAATTAGAGATACTCGAAAGAACATATACGATTATGGAGTACTTCTTTAGATTAATTGATTATACTTATGTGACGAATAATGGAGTAGGATTCAATTAACCACTTGAACCGATCCCAAAATCTCCTAAAATTGAGAGGAAAGTTTTTACCACTTGAGTCACCCCTCACTCTCATGTGAACATTACATTTAAATATAAGAATATTGGCGTTGAAAACGGGGCAACACATGAGCTATGTGCCTATGTTGTACTCTTAACATGATCCTCGAATTGAATTAAGTCGGCACAATTTAATAATCAAAGTGCGTGCCTTCAAATTAATTACGAAGTAAATTGATATTAAACCTTAAAATTAGCAATAGGCATTAATTAAAGGACTAATCACTATGTTCATGCACTATGAAGTATGACCATTTCCCCAAAATTTAGGCATGTGCTTATATTAAATTGGCAATTAGCATGTGCTAGTTTTGATTGGATTTCTAGTTTTGTTTGCCTTATATTGCCGTTTTAAGATGATCACACTGATTTCTTTCTTTAATTGTATCACTACTGTAAATTGCTGATCGAGTTTTCTTTCACTAGTAAATTGTCCATATATTAGACATACATTTCAAGCAAAGTACAAACACATATAGATAGGATTTGATATCAAAACCTTTCAACATTCACACATCTTGTGTTGTATGGCCTAATCGTTAAACAATTAACTGGGCTTTGTGAATCCATCTCATAATCTTAACTCAGATTTTACGAGACAAAATAAGGTAGGTACGGACTATATTAAATGTACACATTTAATTTGTGGTTGCCAATTGCATAATGAATTGGGTAATTGTGGTGGCAGTACGTACTGAAAGGCTAAGTGCGTGCCAGAGTTCATGCAATTAGCACATGCAAAATTAAATTATTAATAATAAGTACACTCACTAATCTCACGATAAATAAGTTGACTTCTACAATTTTTTCATGATTACTGTACCATATATATATATATATAGTATTATCAAGCTTGTGCGAATATTATTTGAAGAATGTCTATTTTTTCTTCTAATCAAACACTGAATTAAATTTAGAATTTATTTTTATTACAAAAAAAATATATCTCCTAAATTAGTCATGAAAGAAAGAATTCTGTTGCGCACTTACTTGGTCCACTTAATGTGCTTTGTACATCTAGTGGACTAGTGGTGTACTATATGTCAATTATTACAAGTTTACAACGATTGTTTTGAGTTAATTAACAGATGTCATATAAAATTTTGTTGAGTTAATTATACAAATAGAATTAGATAATATGGTTCAAAAAATAAAAATTAAAGTAGGCTTAAATAGTAATTAAAATGACAAATTAAAGGTGTTATCATAAATTGCTATGGACTACTCCATAACATTGATGATAAAATTACTTGTACAATAATTCACAATTCACTACGTATAGTATAGGCTTAAAACAAAAATTAAATAAAAGTGTGAGAGCTAAAAACATATTCATTTTATGCAAGTCAGAGATTAATTAACAAAATGATTAATTAAGCTTGCGTTAATTATTATTATTATAAACCAAGAAAACAAACTAATGATGCTACTACCAAAGACAAAACTCCTGAAACCATTGTCTCTTTTGCACCAGCACTGGTCCCCGGTGCTGGAGCTACGGTAGCCGAGGCTGAAGGAGATACATCCGGGGCAGAAGCAGGCCCGCTGTTAGGCCCGTTAGCAGTCAAGCTAAGCTTCATCTTAGAGCCCAAATTAGGTGCATCAAATGCATGCTTCCCTATGTTACCATCTTTCATGGGACCCGCTTGCCACACATAGTTGACCGATGATGACTCATCCTTTTGTAGGGCCCACGTAGCGAAGATGGTGATTGCACCGGAGGATTCAACGGCGGAGATGGAGGTGACGTTGTAAGAAATGGGGCCCTTGTTGATGTCATGGTAAGAAGTAATATTGTACGTGTCTACGGTTATTGGGCCTGAGGAATCGGGCTTATGGGCTACTAACGCTTGGGCTCCAGCCATGCCAGTGTCTACAGGGTTCAAGGCCCATGCAACCCAACCCTCGGGTTGCGAAGGCGGAGCGGTGAAGGCCATGGAGAGGGTGGAGTTGGAGGGGTTGTAACTCCAATGAAGGACTGCATTGAGGGTAGGAAGGTCATTGCAATTATCAAAGGTGTTGTTTGTTGAAAGTTGTAAGGATTTACATGTAGGTTTGGAGAATGTAGGATGAGTGAGGAGAAAAAGGAAAGAGAGTGAGAAAAGAATGGAGAAGGAAGACATTGTGCAAAAATATGAAGGAAGAAAGGGGAATACCTTATGATGGTGTTCTCTATTTTCTTTTGTGTGGGTGTTTGGGAGCATTTATATAGGCAAAGAACTCAAGAATGATTGGGGCGTTTAGTTTGAAGGATAGAGAATTAGTATTTAGTAGGTAGGATAAAGATAAAACTGATACAGTCCCTTGTTTGGAATGAGTGGAGAATTAGATTGAGATAGCCACAAAATTTACATAATTATCCTTATTTAAATTTCTTAATTTTGCTTCTCCTTCTCTTTCACTAAGGGTGAAATCGTCTTTTACATCATTAAAGTTATCCCCCTCCCTTAGGTGTTATTTTGAGGGATAAGTACTCATTTTATCCCTATCCCCATTCCCTTCACTTTCCCTATCCTTCCAACAAACAAAACACTTCACAAATCCCTTCCCACTTATCCTTATTCCCCTCCCTTCCTATCCCTCCAAACAAACACCCAGGGTATAACAATACAATAATGCATAATAATTATGGTTGGATATTTGACCAATCTCACAATAAGTACGATTGTCATAAAAATTACATAAAATCATATAGGATGGTACACGCTACTGACTATAGAATATAGGAACCTAGAATATACTCCATAACTATTTTTTACTTTTCCCACACATAGACTTTTAATATCGGTCATTATGTAATATTGACTCACTTTAGTGTTTTGACATGAGATAACAATAAAAAAAATACATAAGCATTGTATTTTATTTAAAATAGAGGCAGTAATGTAGTACTCCGTGCTAGTATAAAAGATTGCTATTATTGTCCATTCCTCAACTAAAACATATTTTCATATATGTGACCAGATCCATAATAGTTGAAAATAAAGTCGACTTGCTATATGATGTGTAATTGAGTATGAGATTTATTTTATTAATAAAAAAAATTGTGAATCACAACAAAAGGTGCTAATGGAAAATTAGGATTTTATGATTATGGAACAAATAAAGCTGTTCATTAGCCATAACAATATAAGGTGGTCAATAGTCACTCAAATGATCACTTGTTAAGTTGTATTACGCCAAAGTTGAAAACGTTGTTATTGAGAAGTTTGACTTTGCATAAAATAAGGAAAAGATAGATGTAAATGTGCATTGAAATTCTTTTTTATTTTTACAAGGTATTGTTCTTGGGGATTGCTAAACATCGCCCGTAAAAATCTTGTAATCGCCCGTATTTTGTACCAACTTTCCACAATTGTCCTTCCCTTTTCTTTCCTCCCTCTAACACTCTCCCTTTACTTCTTTCTCTAAACCACCATCACTCTCACCAATTCAAACACCAACTTGATCAACCACATATCACCATCCATCCAACTCACAACTCAAACACATCTCACCATGGGGGTAAAATATGATATATATTGGTGAGAATGTAGTAATGAAGGAAAAAGAAAGAGGCGTGGGTGGTAGAGTACACTTTGTATAGTAAACACAGATTGTAATATGACCATCTCTCACGGTTTTGATCATTTCTCAAAAAGTATAATTCCAATTAACATGATTCTAAATGAATTGGAAACTATACTCAAAGAGGTTTCCAACGGTAGGTCGTACTTCTCGTATAATATTCTACAGAAAAAGTTCAAGCCATTTGAAAAAGACCTTGTGAAATCGGATTGTAATATGACCACCTCTCATTGTTTCGACTATATCTCACTAAGTATAACTCGGATTAATATGATTTTAATTGCGTTGGAAAATAGACTCAAAGAGCTTTCCAACGGTAGGTCGACACCTCGTAGAACGTTCTGGAGAAAAAGTTATGACCATTTGAAAAAGACCCTGTGAAACTGCCGTGGACTAAATGAAACCAGCGTCTGATTTAGACAGACGCACGTTAACTGAGACCTGCGCCTAGTTTAGATTCAGGTCTCAATTTTAAAAAAAATAAAATAAATTTGAGACATGCGTCTGATTTAGACGCAAGTGTCAGGATACCTGCATCTGATTGATACCTGCATCTAAATCAGACGCAGGTCTCAATTTTTTTTATTAATTTTTTATTTTTTATTTTTTAAATATAACTAACATAATTATAATTTTTTATAGAGTAAAGGACAGAGTTGAAAAAATAGGTGAAATACGGGCAATAGTAAGGAATTTCCGAGCGACGTTTAACCTTTCAGTTGTTCCTCTTAATAGCTACTCCCATCTTCCATCTTTCATCTTCCAATTTTTACAATTATGTGCACTTCCATTTAAGGTATTCCCCACAAATTTACACCCACTTTGGTTACTCCTCCGTAATTCCTTATTTGTCAAATGACATTCCACTTTGAATTCTCTCAAACCCTACAATTTGAAGCTAGTGCTTTATTACACATTACAAATTTAGTCTTATATCTACAATCTTGATTTTTTTTCCTACTTCAAAAAATAAACCTAAGCCCCCTTTCAATCTTTCACTCTTCAACAAAAAAGTAGATAGAGATATTAGGTTGTTAGGGATAGAAAAGAATTTGACACTAAATAGTGCAAAGTGGAGAGAGAATTTTTGTAGATGACTATTACGATTTTCATTATTGATTCATGTCTAACTGACCAAATTTTAAACAATAGCTTAATGCGTAGATTGTCTCATGATTGTAGTAGTTAGATTTAATTTTATTTTTAAATAGAGCTAAGATTGGATGGAAAAAAATTACACATACTACATATTTTAAGACTAACCCCAAAAAAAAAAAAAATATATATATATATATATTATTATTAATGATAGAGATATTGATATATCATATCTAATATAACATTGGTTATGAAACAGGTACAGATGTATTGTGTCAAGAGACTCAAGATCTTCGAAATTTGCTTCACTTCATTAACAAGATACACGCTAATACGCTATTGTAACAATTTCTTAAATGCTGCAGTTTGTGATATATCTTTCTGCTTTTCTCCTACCGTACAAAAATCAGATCAGTAAGTCTACACAACCAATAGAATTAATGACCTGGAAATCATAGTTTGGGGACAAAAACTACAAGGGATTTGAGCTGCGGCTAAACACAGTCAAAAAAAAGAAAATAAAATTGTAATACCTGGTTAATGATTGTACTTCTTAAGCTGGAAGAAATGATTCCAAGAATAACTTTGTAGGCGAAGGATGGAGAACATCGACAATCAAATACATGTATTTCCACTGGTTGTCTGCTTTGTCTTTGAACATCTCACAATAGACTTTTCCATCACCATGCGGACCACGAATTTGAAAGTTCACCTGTATCAACATGCAATAGAAGTTCAATAAACTAGGGCGGGCAAGAAAAAAAAAGATCCTTTACTGGAGTTTCTTCTATGCTAATTAATTTATTATGTATTGTGTATTATAACAAATACAGAACAAGAAAAACAATCAGCTAATGCTCGGTAGAAGCAGACTCTATCTCTTTCAAATATAAATGCCACCCCAAAGTCCAACATTTCTCACTGTTATGGCAGTCTAGTTTTAGATACCTGATGACGTAAATTATGCATCAAAAAAGAAAAAAAATACCATTAAGAAAAATTGTCATACCTCAACATGCTCTACACCATCCTCATCAGTCCATACTCTATGTGGTATCCTTTGGCGAGCAGCACGATTTCTAGACTCCTGGCCATATCCTTTAATTGGCGATCCAATCCTTACTTTGACCTAAAATAGGTGCTGTTAACTTATTTAAGTATGCCTCTGAAAGTATAAGCATCTTATAGAACTCAATGTAAAAAATAAGCCAAATAGTCATCATAATCAATGTAAGATATATAGCTTCAATGATAATGACCTAATTACTCCATCAGTGTACAAAACATGATATTCTTGGACACAGGCATCATCAAGAATTGCAATGTGCAGTGTAAGTGTGTAAAACATGAAATAAAAATCACCCAAATACTCCATCAGTGTATACAACATTATATGATAGTGCTTAGGCATCATTGTGATCAAGAATTGCAATTTGTACTATGAGTGTGCGGGTGGATGGGTGGGTTTCTTTAAAGGGGAAGTCGGTCAATATTTCTTTACAAGGTGTGATAAAATCCACGATCACCCCAAAGCACAAAACATCCATCCTCCAACATAGTTTGACTATATTTTTGAAAAAGCAATCATTGAAGGATTGACTTATCAAGCCTAGGACTCCATAAAGGTTAATGACTTATTGACAGCTATATGCATACAAGTTTCAATATTGTGAATAAATGAGAGTAACCTCTAACCTGACCATCATGTTGGATCTTTTCCAATGCCTTGCTAAATATTTTGTACCTATTACAAATTGCAGGCTCATCAGCATCATGATCAAGAAATCACCACAAAAAAGATATGAGTAACTCAGAAGTATGGGTAATGCAACAGTGTATACTCTTTTGGTTCAAATATCAGCTCTTTGAAAACACCATATGCGGCAACACCAGCTATTCCAAGGCCGGCAAGAATCACAATGCTGTAGGATGCACCCTCTGTAAAGCTGACAGGTTTCTCAGGGATATGATATGTAGGAGAGTCAAAAGGATCTTCCACTGTTGATACAGCTTTCTTTCCCTGTTAATGAGCAGATAAAAATGAATCATTTTAGTGAAAAAGCTTTGAAGTGAAGGATAGAACAAAATGATGATGCAACCAAGAGTTGACCACATTTATTTGATTATAGATATAAGCACTAGGTATTATCAAAAATTTAACAAATACGGAGTAATTTTTTAATATACATCACATATATAATTTTAATCCTTACAAGTCATCCCGGCACCTACTCAAATGTTCGATTTCACAAATTCAAACTGATAACATTCTCACCAACAGCAATCTTTGAATACATATTTAAGCCATGTCCGTGCTTGTATTCTAACCAAAATATTCTTCTTAATTCATAGACTGCCAATGTCTATGTTTGTAGTCTCATACTGCACACTAAAACAACTTCAGGAAATACCCCGTAATTTAATTCCACAACCCATGTCATACGAATAAATCCATACCCATGTATTTGCATACAGCATGATGTGCTCATGTCATTATTTCATTCTTAGATTTCATAGTTGGGATAATTTTACAACATTTGCAAATCACTCATGAACTAGAATTAGGGAATAAATCTGCTGAATAAAGAGATGCAAATGAGCAAGTATATGAAAAATCAACTGAACAAAGAAAACACAGATTGGTTATTAAAAAAAACAAGTATAAATGTTAACAGCGCTCACCTCCTTTTGTTTTTGCCGAGGCGACTCTGAAGATGGTTTGGAAGCAAATGATCTATAGAAGGATTGAGACGCTAGAAAAAACCTACGGTTTTCATTAAGGTGAGAAGTGAATCCTGAGTTGAATGAAGCCAATGAGTTTGCCTGACCTAACATGATTTATAATATGCAATCAGACAGGAAATAATATATGAGGACAATGTGTTATAATTCCATGACCAAATTCATTGCAAAAGTCAAAAACCACCAGTTATTTAGCGAAAAAAACACTCATACTCACTTCATGCATCACAATTTCGGTATTGCCTCAATGGTACCAATAAGACATCTTTATAATCAATAACCATAAAACTTACAATTCCAAAAAAAAATAATAATAATAATGATGATGATAGCCCAGTGATTAAAAAAAACAGCTTTTCAAGGGGTATCCCTGAACTTTTTCCGATTTCTCGAAGTCCCCTCATGGTTTCAAAAATTCACAGGGGTACCAATGAACCTTTGCCAAAATTCATGAAGTACCCTTAATTGATAATAGTGTTAGATTTTCCGTTAACTTTCCTTCAATTACCTCAAATTAAGAAACTATAGCTAATTAACTATATAACTAAAACCAATAAACTTTCCCTAATGCTTTTTTTTTCTTTTCCCTAATGTTGCTTCTTCAACCTCATCATCGTCAAATTAAGAACCCCAAATTTGAGAAATCTCTCACTCTCCTCATTTCCACCCATTAACTCCTCAAATCCCCAAAACTCATTCTAATCTCACTAACTGCTATTTATCTTTCTTTGACAACAACAATAGCTTTGGTACCCCGTACCCGTGAAGTAAATTTGTCTCAAAATGAATGATTTTGGGGAAAATTCAAACTTTTTGGATAGCTATGTAATGAGAGGTCTCCAATGGTGGAAATTCAGCCGTGGAAGTTGGTGGTGAAGTGAATGCTGAGGATATGTTTGGGGTTGGGAGTTTGGGAGGTGAGGAAAGAGGGTTGCAAGTAAAAGAGTGTTGAGAGAAGAAGACCTGAAACTTAGCAGGGTAAATCTGGAAAATTTTGGCAGTGTTGTAAGAATTCATCCTCCCGTTGATCCCCCTCCATAAATTGTACAGTCCAGATACTCCTCGGCTTGTAAAATTCACGAAGCATACCTCGAATTTTCTCTCCTCCTGAAATTTCAACCTGATCAAACCAAATCAAGTATTTTTCTTTTTATTTATGGTGTTGTGAATTTTGTGTAGTTGAAAGAATATTTATGATTGAACTAAATGTTTTTGTATTTAAAGAATTGAATTTTGCAATGAAGAGTTGTTCAAGATAATTTGAGGGGAATTAGTTATAATATTAATAATTTGCTTTAGTTTCTTACTGTGAGGTGATTAAAGGTAAGTCAACAAAAAATCTAACTCTGTTAGCTATCAAGTATTAAGGGTACTTCATGAAATTTTACAAAAAGTTCGGGGGTACCCCGTGAATTTCTAACGATGAGGATACCTTGTGAAACTGAAAAAAGTTTAATGGTACCCCGTGAAAAGCCGTTAAAAAACATCTGAACAACCATTCTACTTTCAACAAAAACAAAAAACTTGCAATAATTAGGTTTATGTACATAAGTACATATAAGCCAATAAGAGACCAATCCATATAGTCACAAACCTTTCACCTTAATCGCAGCTTCTTCAACAATTTCTGAGCCGAATCCAGAGTACCTATCACAAGAGACAACTTTTTAGATGTCTTAGGCTATTCCACCAATGAAGCCTCAACTAAAAACATACAAATTAATACTCCCTTTGTTTTTAATTACTAGCTTCATATACCCAAAAGGGAAATCCCTAATTACTCGCTACATTTCCTCATTTGGATTGTGGTCTCCATACAAACATTTAGAACTTTATCCTCATTTTTGCCATCTTCTTACTAATTTTATTCCTACTTTACCCTTATTTTTGTCATCTTATTCTTAAATATCTTACTTTTTCTCTCAATTATTTAATAAAGTTGTGGTCTCAATATAATTATTGCCATGCATATATATGCGATCTGAAAGCTGATGTAACAAGTAAATAAAAACCGAGGGAGTAACAATTATTGTTTCACAGAAACAAAGGCATAAAAGTATCATTCACAAATGAAAAGGCTATACCATAGGAAACACCTTTCCCCCGCTATGTTGCTACCGGACTCCAAAGTTTATCCTTCCCCAGCCCCAAATACACACACCAAGTGAATAAGAGAATTAGGCAACATGGGCATCCGAAATCCAAGTCTCAAGCTAAACAAGAATGGAAATGAAGAAATTGATCTTATTTATCACTAAGAAAAACATACTAATAGTAGGGAAGATTTAAAACTATGAATACATGTTGAGAGACCAATATAATACAAAACTTCTTTCTGTAGATTTAGTTGAAGAATATAAAGCTCAAGGACTTAAAATAAAAAGGAAAAACTAAAGAAAATCCAGCTAAATAATACAAATAAGCTAATCTCTCCATTCATGTGCACATTAGACATGTGGCTAAAGATTATTGGTCTGCTAACATGCAACATCAAAGAGATCTTAAAATTTCAACTAAAAAGATACGATGATGCCCAAAAATAAATAAAAAATTCAGGGTATATTGCATGAACCAAGATATACCCTATACATCATCCACCAAGATCCTCTTCCACCATTGTCCTCTACCTAGAGCTTAACACTCCTCTTAAATGTCTAAATTGAGCTTAATACTCCATATCATTTTAAATCCTTCCAGCCAATCCATCACAGGCCTCCCTCGATGTCAACTAAGATCCCACAATTCCAACACTCCACCTTCATAAGTAACTAGAGCATATTTTGGTGAATAATACACAACTTGACAGACCCAAACGGACAAGCTAATATAGTTTGGTTACCCTTCATTAACCTTGATACACTAACTCTTAACTTGTTTCAATATCTTCATTTAGGATTACACCCTTAGAGTGCACTCCCACATTCATTAAAACATACACATTTGAGCTACCCCGAAATCAATGTATACTAAGATACCCAATATGTAAAACAACAGGCAGCAGATTGTTAAGGAAACATTCCCTTAGTTGGAATTACATCACTAAATAACTTTCTTAAACCTATAATCGTAAAAATGCTTTACTTCCAAATTCCAACAGTTCCACCTAATATCTGTTAATAGAGCACTAACTCCATATGCTCTCAAGGACCCTTCACTTGTTGTTCATGGTGTGGAAATTTTAGAGGCACTTCCGCAGCTTATGAAGCCCTCAGATGTGCATGCTTTATACTTTATACAAGAATTGTAAGCTACAGAAATCTTCCGATTACGTGTTTATGTGCAGAGCTAATACAACAACAGCAGTGACAAAGCCTAAGCCAAAAATTAACTTGCGGTCAACTAGACATGAGTCAATAAGAAGAATGGCTAAAATCTTGTACCTCCATTCTTCCCTATTTAATATCAACTTTTCCAAAAACACCAATAAGCTCATAATACCACCAACTACCCTCATCCAAAGGTTCTTAGGTGTTCCTTTCTCTCACACCCACCTATCTTTTGTTCCACTCTCAATGCCTCCTTACTGATGGCATTACTAGGCTCCCATTTTAAATGCCCTAACTATCTCAAACGATTTCACTCCTCTTATCCTCAATAGATGCAACCCTATCTCCTTCCTAATAAACTCATTCTTTATTATTTATATCCTTTCTAGCATGCCCACGCATGCGATGCGCAAAGAACCGATACAAACACAAAATCCCACCAATACATTATCATTGTCCTCACTCCTCTTCAATAAGCTAATAATGAATACAATAACCCATTAACATAACTATGATTGATAGTAAACTATTTAGTATTATAATTAACAATCAAAAAAATGTTTTTTCACCATGCAATTATTAAAAAATTAAAACAATTATAAACGAGTTATTGGCTTGTTGATCACGCCACATAGTAATATCACCAAAGCCAAAAAAATTTGAATTTTCAAATCCTAAATTAAGCGATTAAATATAAAATTCCAAATGATGGATAGACGAAGGAAAGTGAGAATAAGTAGGAGCTATCCCCAACTAAATGTATACTGTGGTGCCCAATTATGTAAATTATTTCCTTAGTTTGAACCACATCACTAAATAACTTTCTTAAACTCATAATCGCATAAATGATTTACTTCCAATAGTTCCACCTCATATCTGCTAATGGAGCACTAACTCCATATTCATAGTGCAGAATTTTTACAGGCCTACACATGTGCAAGTTGTAAGCTACAAACATCTAACTATTACATCTATGTGCAAAACTAATACAACAACGACAACGACAATGGAAACGACAAAGCCTAAGCTAAAGATTAATTTGCGGTCAACTAAACATGAATCAACATGAGGAATGGCCGAAAATCCTCTACCTCCACTTTTCCCTATTTAATGTCAAATTTTCCTCAAACTCCAATACGCTCATAATACCACCAACCACCCTCATCCATGTTTCCTTAGCTTTCCTTTACCTCACATCCGACCATCTTTTCTCCGCTCTTAACAACTCCTTCCCGACAGCATTACTCGGCTCCCATCCTAAACGCAATAACCATCTCAAATGATTTTCCATCATCTTATTTTCAATAGATGTAACCCCTACCTTCTCCCTATTAAACTCATTCCTTATTATATCCTTTCTTGTACGCCCACACATCCGACGTGCACAGAACCAATACAAACTTGAAATTCTACCAATACATTATCATTTCAATTAGCTAACAATGAATACAATAACCATTAACACTCAATAACTGTTAGTCTGTTACTAGACTAATTTAGTATCATATATAACAATCAAAAATCAATGTTACGCAATGCAATTTCTAAAAAATAACAAATGACGGAAACAATTAGTTTGTTGATCACACGACATAATAATATCATCAAAACCCTAACATTTTTAACTCGAAAATAAAAAAAGAATTCGAAATTCATAAATAAGCGATTAAATATCAAATTCAAAAGATGGATAAACGAAAGAAAGTGAGAAAAAAAAAAAAAAGAGCTAAATAAAACATACCTGAGGAGTTGAGTGGCGCGTGAGAATGAAGGTGAGTGAGGAATAGATGATGAGGAAGTAGGGGAGGGTAAGCGGTTGATGGAGGAGAGAGAAAAAGAGTGGGTAGGTCGCCGGAAAGAGTGAAATGACCTCGTTACCCTTGACGCCATTGTTATGGCTTCGAAGCTTCGATTGCTAGGAGAGAAGAGAGCGAAAAACTAACGATGAATGAATCAGGGTTTTTGATGGAGGGTTTTTACTCGTTGATTTTGATGGTGAATTCAAATTGAAGATTTTGGGTTTGGGTTTGGGCTCGGGCTCGGGCTCGGGCTCGAAAGGCCCATATGAGATGTTTAGGCCCAAAGCAGATGGTCTGATGCGAGTTGTCACGGGTTCGGGTACGAAAAGGGTACGGGTGCAGGATACGAGCACTAATAAACGTTAATTACGGGTATTTTTGCTATAATTGAAAACATGAAGATTTGAATTGCGTTTTTTAGTTTTTTTAGTACCTTATTATTTTACCCCATTTGAATGTTTTTATAATAATATTTAGTATCTTTTGTTTCAAAAAACACAAATCTTAGTATTAAATGACGGTTTTCGTCACGAAATCTGTCTAATGGGGCCTCTGCAGCCTGTAGCTAAGTCATGTCATTAATTCATTTTTCTATATAATTAATCAATTATATCCCCAAATTAACTGCTAAACATCTAACTAGTGCAATGCATTGGCGGAGCTAGCTAAGGGCACGGTGGTGCACGTGACCCACCAAAGCCCAAGACAAAAATGAAGTTCATAAAAAAATGGGGGATAAGGGGAAATTGGATAATTTTTTAGTTGTATATTTGTATAGAAAGAAGAAGAAGATCAATGAGGAAGAGGATGAAGATGGTTAGGGTAGTTGTTGAATAAAGATAGTTAAAGAAGAAGATGCATAGTTATAAAGTGGGCTTATTTTAGTAATTAAGAATTAGATAGATGGGCTAATGGAGAGTGGGCTAGTGGGGCACAACTTTAAGGGCAACATTTAATTGGATAATAAAAAAAAGTGGTATATATGGAATTTATGAATAGTTTTTCTTCATATTCCTAGTAAAAAAAACTAGTTTCAAATAAAACAAAAATTTTACATGAACCCTTCAATCTTTCATTCCTAGTTTTCTACGTGACCCTCCTACTCTTATAGAATTATATTTATGAGTTACGAACTATGAATTTATTTGATCATTGTTTTAAAATATGTGTATTATTGTGTATTTTTTAAGAAAAAATGATCGATTTTGTGCCATTCCTGTTTCTAGAAATTACCACTTTAATCTTCCACTGATATACACCTTAATTAATCTATTGCACTTTATATTATACAGTATCTCTATATTTATATTATCTTCATTAACAAATGTTTTATTAGTATACATCATTGCTTAAACAAATTTATGAAATTAACTTTTTGTGAGAAGTAATTTTCTGTTTTACATAACGATTAAAATATGAGTAATTATATGCCTTTTTTCCTTATCCAAAAAAAGCACCTAACTACGTAATATGATACTTATAACACATATTTGGCTCTAATATGAAGAATTTATTACTAATTGGTCGTAGTTAAAAAATTTCGATACTATTACAAGCAATCGATAGTTAATGGTGACCCACTATTTTCGGAATCCTGCCTCCGCCACTGAATATTTTCAGTCTTCTGNCAATGTTAATTGAGATTTTGGGAAGAAAAAAAAAAAGAGATTGTAATGATGTATCAAATGTAAAGATTGGGGTTTTTATTTTCAATATAGTTTTTAATTGCATGTTCTGATGAACACTAAAGTAGCAATTTAGGAATAGATTTATAGATTTGAGATCAATTTTAAGAATCATAGATTAATGGTGATTTTAATTGATTTCAAGATTCAACTTCTTTGTGAGATTTGGAATTATTTTTTATGGATGTCACTATTTTCGTTTACAAAAAGATGATTACCTTGAAGATTTATAAATAATGTATGAATCTCTGTATGAATATACCTAAATACGGAGTACTTCTTTTTATTGGGTAAATTACTACAATAATTTATTCAATGATAAAACCATATTGTTTCACAATTTTGATGTTCGTCTTATGTTTCAATCCAACAAGTTTCAAGACTAATACTTTGAGTTATTCATTATATGTAATTGCTTAAAAGCTAATTGATGCTATTGAGTATTGTATAATTCTCAAATTTGAATTCCTCCTAAATTAAATAACAAATCTTCGGTAAGGCTGTCTTAGGCCTCATCTATTTGCAGAATTTCCTAGCAATTGTGTTTATATTTTACTTAATAATTTTTTTTTGTATTACTATTTAATTGACTAGTCAAATAAGACCATCTTATATGAGTTTTTGTACAAATTTAATCTTTTTATTTTTGAACACCAAAAATTATGCCAATTTCCTAAAATTAGAAAATGTCAATTATTACAAGAAATGTTATTGCTTTGTAACAAAATTCATCTTATTACCTCATATCTTGAAAACAATGAAAAAATTAAACTTCCACAAAGTATTCCTCGGACATCTTTAATTTATTTTTATTTTTTTTTGAGACGAGACACCTTTTATTTTTACACATGAAAACTCTTTAAATTTCTAAATATTTTATCCTTAATTAATTTTGGTTATGTTAGAAAAAATATTATCACTGATCCAATAATAATTTCTTATTATAAATTTTTTTTTATCATTGTTTTGTATAAATCGTGCAATGCATGGGTGCTAATCTAGTTTATAATGTAAGAAGAAATTAGGTAAGAATTGCAAATTTTTAGCATGGAGACTACAACTAAAAAATGTACGAAATACTTACTTAAGAGATCACAACGGTTCAAACCTCTTAAAGGTTTATCCATGTACCACATCATATTTATACAAACTTCTCACTCAAAAAACCTTTCATTAAGAATAGTTCAAATTTTTGAAAGGTTTATATATGGGACCCAATATATTTACTAAATAATCAATCAACTTTTTTTTTTTTTTTGGGTTATTATCATAATTTTACTATTACTGTGAATGAACAATTTGATTATGTGTACTATGATATTATCATAGTATGAACATAATACTGCTATGATAAAACTATGATATGTAGTAAACATAGTAATAGTAACTATGATATGTAGTAAACATAGTAATAGTAACTATGATATGTAGTAGATACATATTAAATCAAACTATTATGATACATATACTATACTAATCTTTTTGGATGAAATACTTTTGGAATGTCATGTTGTGGATTGTTGGCACACTTGACACACATACATACATTTTCTCTTTTGATTCGTGCCTTAATTTCCACCAAATTTTAATTTCTTGAATCTTGTCTTTTGAAACATGATCCTGCTGTTTGTCATATCTATCTTATGCGATATGATGCTCATTGCTAAATTACTAGTTGAGCTAGTTATTGGATATAAACCTAACAAAAAGTTCTTATGTATTAGTAAATGATTAATTAGGTAATTGAAATTAAACAATGATTTAATTTAGACAATATACTTTTCGTACCATAATATAATTTTGTTTCGTTAATAATGCTTTACCCACACCAAAATACTTTAAAATGCTAAATTAGTTAATAATTTGCCATTAACTATGCATATTATTTAACATACTAACACGATGGAATCACTTTGGTCGTCAAGCACTTTTCTTTTTCTCAATTGTTGATCGTGATGTATAGTATAGTGCACTACTTCGATTATAATTTTTGAGTTTTTAATTATGTAAAGTTTTTCTATTTGGGTATCTTTTCTTGATAGATTAAGATGGAAATGGATAAAAATTGAATGAACTGAATGGATAAGACATGATTGGATTAAATTAGAATGAATTGTATTAGAGAGATTAAATGATATTAAACAAGATTAGATAATGTTGAATTGAATTTTAATTAATTGAATGAAATAAACGGGATAAGAATAAATTAGATTAGATTTAATTGGAGTAAACTAGTCTTTTATCTTGGACCTACGTATCACTTTATTATGTAAAGAAGATAAATTGAAACGAAGGGAGAATGATATAAGTTATATCTATTATGTCACGCACCTATATATTTTTATTCGTCAATATCAACATTATCATTCTAACTGACCTTCCAAAGTATTATCAAATAATTCAAAATATAAACCACATTTTTTATATCAACCATGTGTTATTCAATTACAAATACATTATACAAGATATCAGATCATCCAAGTGTTTTATAAAGATGGTTACTTAGATGGAACCTAAAAAACAACATATTCAAGGGTTTCTTTCAACTTTTAATTCTTCCTATTAATTTCGAGTGGTGGTTATATTGCAATTCAACAAGAATTTATTACTCCATACAATACAAGACCACCATGAAGTATTTCTTACATCCATTTGCTGTTTTGTTATTGACCACATTGATGAAATTAGTAGATTTATTTGTGAAGATCACGAATGGATTTGAAATTTTGCAAAATTTGAGAGTTACATGCACAAGTCTCATCAACATCATAATTATTACTTGTATTGTTAGCTAGCATTTCAAATTAACAAGTGTGTTTGATTAATAGCCTTTAGTTTACTATACCAATTATCACCACAAATCAATGATCATAAACTAACTCATGTCATCATGTGTGCCTCAGAAGCTCAACTTGGATCAATGGCGAATTTCAAAGCAGTCTAAGCAAATAGATAATTGCTAAGCCTAAGAAACTAAGGGTCTGTTTACTTCAGCTGAAAATAGTTGAGCTGAATTGAAAGTTTTTTATGAAGGATTAATGAATAGCAAAATAAGAAAAGAGTTGAACTGAACTGAACGGATTTTAAGCTGAAGTAAACAGGCCCTAAGATTTTCAAGGGTAGTGCGGTAATAACTAATAAGAGAGGCATGGACATAAACAAGAAAAAAAGCAAAACATACTTCTACAACATTGAAAAAATTACAAGTCTATTCTATATTATTTATCACTTGTCTTTCTCCCTTAAAAAAATAATTAATAATTAAATGAATTTTCTTCAAAAATCAATGCATCATACAAAAATTGTTAACATAATCATAATATACAACTTAGAAGACCAAAAAATTATTTGACATTAGAGGTTGCTCTAACCCGTCAACCCAATCACCTCTTTCTATGCTTTCTTCACACAATTTACTATTTTTACAATTATCATTATTTTGCTCATAATTTTCACTACTACTATTATTATTTTTTTTTGGATCCTCTTCTTTTTTAAATACACCATAAACAATAGACTCCACATCAATTGCATCATTTCCATCTATACCCTCCCCCACGACATCTTGTTGTGGGAAAATAAAAGGGGGTCTTTCTAACCGTAAGATCATATCCCAATTAACCCCTCTAAAAAAATCATGACCTTTGATTTCCTCTAGCGAAATCCTTTGTTTTGGATCTTTGACAAGCAATCGCCTAATCAAATCCCTCAACGGCGTCGTTTCACCAACCAACTCGGGTGCTTTAGACAAAATTCTAAAAAAAGTTTCCTTCCTATTTGCTCCCTTAAACGGTGTCGTACCATACAACATTTCATACAAAACGACGCCATAACTCCACCAATCCACTGCGAAATCATGCCCATTTCCTTTTATAATCTCGGGTGCCACATACTCTTCCGTCCCCACAAACGAGTTCGACTTACCCACCAACGAGTCCGACTCGGACGACTCGTCCGAGTTACTCCGCATGGACTCGTCCGATTTACACGGTAAAATCCCGGATTTACTGCTTTTGTAGAAGGGAAGTAACCTCAGTAACTGCGGTAACTTCTTCTTTTCCAACTCGGGCATCTTCGACGACTCGTAACTCGGACGAGTTTTCGGCGATTTGGGAACGAGTTTTGTTGACAAATCAAAATCAACTAACATTAAATGACCGTTTTCTTGAATCAACACATTATCAGGCTTTAAATCTCTGTAAACAATTCCTTTATTATGCAAATACTCTAACGCCAACAACATTTCAGCTCCATAAAATCTGTAAAAAAAAAAAAAAAAAATCAAATTAATTAAAACCCAATTAAAAAAAAATGCAATCTTTCATAAAATTAAGTTCTTTAAAAAAAAATCAGACTTTAACTTCTACCTTATAATATCATCAGAAAACATCTTTTCAACTTGTTGATTTCTCAATGTATTAAGATTACCACCTGAGCAAAAATCAATTGCATAACCAAAAACATTCTCTGTTTCAATGACCCCTTTAAGTTTAGGCAAAAGTGGGTGATTAAATTCTCTTAAAACTTGTTGTTCAAAGAATACTCTGTTTTGAACTTCAACCCCATTATCGTTTTTCGACGCTTTTGTTTTCATGGTTGATTTCAACACCACTTTTAACGCTATATCTTCGGTTGAACCGTCGATTTTTACATGAAAGACGACGCCTTTTGCTCCTCTTCCAACTGGGGAGTAAACTTTTAGTTGGTTTAATTCCAATTGTGGAACAATTGATTGTTCCTTCATTTTTTATTTTTTTATTTTTTTAACTTTGGTTAATATATTTGATTTGATTGATGAGTGATTTAATGTAGCGGTCTAAAAAGAGGGGTTGAATTGGAAGAAAGTGAAGATTTGAAACTTGGTGAGAAAGTAAAGTAATAACGTTTGAGAAAAAAAAAAAGTGCGAAGAAATTGGGGAATTTTGTTGAGGAGAAAAGAAGCAGAAGGAAGGTGATGATGTTAAGGAATACGTAATGTTGTTATACCAATGCTCTGTTTCTAGAAGTTATTATGACTTTTAAAAGGTGGAAATTATTTTATTTATAAATAAAAAATGTAATAGTATAATAGAATTTGTTCCAAAATAGGAGAGAAAAATGCGAAGTGTTTGGTCATAGATCTACTACTATAGAAAGTTCGGAGTATTGCTATTATATTATTATTAATTAGTCTAGGGGAATATCTTATTTGGAAGCAAGTATATATTAATAAAGTGAGTTGGCATGATACTTTGGCAAAGTGAGGAATATCGTTTTTCATACTCCCTTGATTTTTTTGCTACACATTATTTACATTGTAACTTTAACCAACTTTGGTATTTGATTCGTAACGAAAAATATAATCATATGAAATCTTGTTTAATTCGTCTTAATGTATATTTTCTGAAAATATATTATAATAGGTTGTGGCAAATAAAAAAAGACTAAGGGAGTACTAAAATTAATTATAATCAATGTCTTAGTGGCTTTCTAAACACTAGATAAAAGCGATCACGCTATGTTTACTACAATCTTCGACTGAAAACAACTGAACTGATTGGAGTTGAACTGAATTGAAATGAACTGAATTGAAAGTTTTTTTTTATGAAGGATTAATGAGTAGCAAAATAAGAGATGAGCTGAGCTGAGCTGAGCTGAACTAAACGGAGCTAAAATGAACTGTACTGATTTTAAACGGAAGTAAACAGGCCCTAAATCCACTAATTTCATGTTTGGGGTTGAGTTAGTTTATAGCAGTAGATGCTTGTAATTAAGATAAGCCGTATACAGTTCATATAACACTATATAGATTTGAGCCCTAACCTCATTTGTTAATCATGTCGTGTTAAGGTGCAGTTTTCAAATTCTATAATCTTGTGTTGGTTTCTAATCATATTAGTGTGTCGCGTCATTTTTTTCCATCACTACTTTTTATGTTTATATCGTTATAAATGTATTAAAAAAAAGCACATAATAGGCAGTACCCTAATACTCATCACAAATGTTACAAGTCAATGATACTTATCTCGTGACTAAATGTTTAAACACATTTGAGAGGGTTGATCCATCCACTTAACAATGGATCAAATAGCGAGAAATAAATAAGTTAATTGGTTAGAACTAACTTCTCGATTATAATTTATGAGAGATCTAACAACGATTTTTATCACTACCATATTGATTCCCTAAACAATTAAAGAAAGACCCAACCCTGAATAATGTCTAAAACAAAATCGGCTCGAATCGGATGGTTGGTTGGTTGCATAATCAAACCACTCCATGTTACAAATTTACAATTTTTTCTTTATAGAAAAGACATAGGTTGACCAAAATTAGCAACCCCACAAAGTCCCCAACTCATCTATGGTCATTGAATAATGAATGATAGAGTAGTATTAGTGGATAAGCAATTATCAATCAATCCACAAATTTGCTCCCCTTTTTCTTCTTCTATGTCTCTCCTTTCTGTATTATGAGCCGCAAATAATAAACCTTGGGACAAATTGAATGCAGTAAACAAAAATCCCAGGAAAAAAAAAAACCCACCAAAATTAAACCATGGAAGAACTTCAACGACGTCGTTTAACTGTTCTTTGCTCTCATCTTCAACCTTCTTCAATCAATTCACTAAATACCCACATCGTATCTTCCTCAAATTGCTCATCTTCTTCTAAGTCAACGATTAGGGATTTAGCTGAAAACCCCAATTTACATCAAGATTGTGTCTTTTGCCAAATTGTTCGTGGAAATTCTCCTTCTTTTAAGGTATATTTATTATTTATACAATTATAACATAATGTTTATATCTTTATTCAATTATGGGCAGTTATCAAATGTTCAAATACTATTTATTTTTTTGAAAATTTGATGTTGATTTCCAGCATTAATTGATGGTAACTTAAATATGCAGTATATATGTGTTGGAGTTAAGTGTTTTTGTCATTATTTAAAGTGTTAGTTGCACATGTAGATAGTAACATCAGTCAGAAATTGTTACAGAAAGTTTATGAAGATTATCTTTTGTTTTAACTGACAGTTAATTAATGTTAGTGTGTTGCATTTTGTGATGTTTATAATATGAATGTAATATATGTATATTTAAAGAAGTTTGATTATGGAACGGAATGTTCCCGCATTGGGAAAGTGTTGTTTTCAATTTTTAATGTTGTTGGTTGCATTTTTGTAATGTTTAATTTGTATAGAATTTGTGTATGTGAGTTTGTTTATTGCGGTTTGCGGAACAGAAGTTGATTAAGTGGATAAGATAATAAGGAATGGTGGTAAAATCGTCGAAAGGAAATGACTTTGATTTGGAAAGGGAGTTCGGGACGATTTTTGACTTGCATATGTGGTATCTTTTTATGTATTTGGATGCTTGCTTGATATTGATTAACTTCAACTATGACTGTGATAGTCAATAGGGACTCCTTTGATGTTTATGATGACTTATTCAATGCCCTGGGAAGAAACGAGTGAGAACTCGAAGTAAGATTTGTGACTTGTGATCATCTGATTAAGGGAGAATTATTTTATCTAAGACTTAAAAAATTTAGGGTACTGAACTTGGTGGTTTTGTTATTGTTCTCTGGATAATTCTTTGTGCTTGACTTGCCGCGATGTTTTTGACTGATTGAAGTTGTTTTATTGTTATAGAGCCTGTGAACTTCATCTGTATGCCGGGCTCATTTTTATTATTTTTTCTCCTCTTATAGCTGTACGAAGATGATACATGCCTTTGCATTTTGGACACAAATCCACTCAGTCGTGGGTAAGGTACCATCAGTTTATAGTGTTTAATTAGATAACATAGCTTTCGTCATCATGCTGCTATTAATACCTCTTTTATATGTTTATACTTCCAGACACTCTCTTCTCATACCAAAACGACATTTTTGTTCCTTGGATGCGACTCCTCCTTCTGTAAGTCGCCTTCACTAACTTTTTGTGAATTTAATTCAGTCTCGAACGGACAAAGATTGTGTTCAATTTGGACAAATGATGCTTGTAATTGTGTGTGTGTATGTCGAATGATTATATTATGGATTTATGGTTATATACTCATATGTTTAGTTGCCGTGTCAATGTGTACCATCTAAATGCCCCTAAATATCCATTTCTGTTATCTGTCTTACCTGGAACTTTTGCAAGCTTTCTTTTTTCTTCATTACCTGCATGTCCTTTTCTTGTTGATGGGATGATCTTCGCATCTTGCTGCTAGCAGCTTTCTCAGAGCTGGTTAGAAATACAAAGAGCCTATTTGCTTCAGTAGCCAGTCCATATCCATTTCCAAGAAGTAACCTGGTTGAAGTTGGTTGAAAATAGGTAATTAATTATAGTTTGCAATTGTCCTTTCAAATTCTGTGATAATAGTATGTAGCTTTCACATAACTATTTTGCGGTATCCTCATGGCTGAGCCCTAGTAATACTTATTCCATTCTAACTAGGATGTTTGATTCGACCAGTATAAGGATAAGTTTCCTGGTCTTTCATCATTTTGGTGTAGCTGCGATCCCTCAGATGTCTTTGTGAGCCTGTGGCCAATTTTCCTTATCTGTTTGACCAACAAGTGCAATTTATCAATAAAAGCCAAAGCCTTAATTGCGGGAATTGATAATGGCACTCTCATGTGAGATCATGGATTTCTATTTTCTACTCACAAGTAGGAGGCCTTTATAAATGGGAAGAGTGCCTTTATCGATTGCCTAATTGCAATGAAAAGTCACTGCTTGAACCACTTACTTGATATTGTGCATAACTGCATATTATATGAAGTGTGACTGGGTGTTAGACTTCTCACCTGCTAGCTGCTGCAACCCTCCTCCTTTAGGTATTCTTGGGAGTTAGGACCAGAAATGAGTGAGAACACCCTTTAAGTCTGCTTGTGACTCGCATATAATGATTTCTGGTCTGTTAAAAATGCTTGCTTGTTGCAATCCATTACTGCTGTAGTTGGATCGAGGCTGCGTCTGATCATTGTTATAATTTTTTTGGGGAAACTCTTTACTGCTGTTTGATTCCTATAATCCATAGTCAGTGTTTATTAATACGGACCTGTTACAGCTAAAGGATTAAGCTGTATGATCCTTGGTTGCTAATGAGTACAAAACTTCAACTTTTTCAATGAGCAAAGGTGCACTACTGCACTGTAATTTTCTTAGTAACTCTACCCCTTTTATAGTTTTATGGGTTGAATTAGTGAAGCGACCTTTAAAAAAGTACGTAAATACCATCATAAGATTGTTTCTGTTCTTATTTTCCTTGTAAACGTAACGAGGGAGTGTTGTACGTACTTGGTAAGATGTTTTTGGCTTAGTTGATAGGGCTTCAAATAGCTACAAATGGAGAATGAAGTTCCAAGGGGGAGTGGAAAGAGGATAAGGGGGAGGTAATAATTCTGTAAGAGTATTGAGTAGGAGTTGCAGTTAGAAAAGCTAGTAAATGACTATAAAGACTTACATGAACAGAATACTCAAGCCAAAGGACAGAAGCTATATTGTTATAAGAGGTCATATGGCTCATACTAACAAAGTTGCATTTTTATGTTATGTGTTTTATTAGCTGAAATATTTGGAACTATAAACAGATGGAGAATATATATGTTGAAACTTGTTCTGCAAATGGTTTCTCTTGCTCAACGTCTGAGTTAATTGTGTTGCAGGTTATAGCTGCCATGTGCTCAAAAATACCCTTCATTAGCAATGCTATTAAGAAAGTAACTGGCTGTGGTAAGTCATTTGGGCTCTTTTCTCATCCTTAGTAGTGTAAGTGGGTTTGTGGCAGCTTCGTCAATACAATCTTGACTTTGAATTTCTTCCTTTTGTTTACTTTTCGAAATGCAGTCTGTTGTTTAGATTTTAAACTTTGGGAAGGCTGTGAAACTAACTCAATTCTGTGGCCGTAATAGGTTGTCCTTGATATTTTCTCTGCCGTTATTGCAATATCGTTTTCTGGTGTGCTTTATTTTGATCAAAAGACTCTGATTGGAGTTCCTTTGATGTGTTTGAATGTAGAAAGGTTATAGTTTATATATATATAGGAAAAATTGTCAAAAACTACCTAAAAGAGTCCAACTTTTGAATTTTACCACCTAAAACTTCAAAAATTGAAAAAAGCTACCCTAAGTTTTAAAATGTTTGTAAAACTCCACCAAATGATATTTTTATGGCAGTCTGAAGTAGTGAGAAGGAGTACCCCCTAAATACTCTGTTTTACAAAGCTGCTGCATGTTTAAACATATTTAGGAGGTGACGCTTTCTTTTCTGTTCATACTTACACACTGTTGTCCTGAAAAGTGCATGGGTGCCCTTTCATTTTCCTCGATCATTTTGCATTGCGTCGCGTTGCGTTATGATTCTGATGCTATTCTAGCACTGTGCTGTTGTTTGCACTTTTCAAAGGATAGCTAGAAGTTAAAGTATCCATTGAAACCAAATCCTGTCTTGCAGATTCTTTTAACCTTTTGGTCAACAATGGTGTCGCTGCTGGCCAAGTCATATTTCATGTAAGTGAAATGCTGTCAATTCTCTTTACTCCTTGTACTAGCTATAATAATAAAGAGAGAATATTTTATTACTCACCTACCTCCACTGGTTTGCATATTGCAAAAATATGCTAGCTTCATATCGAAATATGTTGATGTTTTAGTTTCGTTTTTCATGCCACCTTTCTCTCTTTTATCCTGTTAACCCCTCTCCTTTGTCTTTGCTGCTAATGTGCATGTTGAGACCTAAGTTTAAGCTGAGATTAGGATATAAGTATATTGGTTTTTAGTACTGTTTTAACGAATCTTTTAAGTTTTACTGGTTTTTTACTTGGCTTTCTTAGACTCACATCCATATAATTCCACGGAAAGCACATGATCGTTTGTGGGCTTCAGAGGTACGCTTGCTTCTCATGTAATCTCTTTATATCACTACCATCACTATTCTAGCAAATCTGATTCGGAGTGCATTATATCTGCAGAGCTTGAGGCGGCTATCTTTGAAATTGGATCAGGAGGCACCTCATCTTGCAGAAAGCATTCGGGAACAGCTTTCGCATGCAGACAACAAGGAGGAAGACCAAGGGTCAGCATTAGCTGGAAAATTGTAGCGATTGAATCACATTTCAAATGTAATACCCCGTATTTGTACACTAATGCATTGAACGAATCATGTATAACTATTGTTGATCGATTCATTTTGGTTTGGTCTCGCAAAAGCATGTAGAAATACACAACGTTTGTAAAAAAAAGAAAAGGAAAGAAAACGAACTTAGAGATCAATTAATTTGACTGTTTTAGTGCAATTCATAATTACCACTTGTATTTTCTGTCATTTTTATTGATTCAACTGCCTTCCCCTATCATAACAGGGAATTTTCAATTCTGTTGACAAATTCAGGTTACAAGGTTTGAATACATTACTACACTGAAAGTTTCT
This sequence comes from Suaeda aralocaspica, assembly GCA_016808085.1. NCBI lineage: Eukaryota > Viridiplantae > Streptophyta > Magnoliopsida > Caryophyllales > Amaranthaceae > Suaeda > Suaeda aralocaspica. The sequence goes on from PYUH01000221.1 coordinate 1,747,490, forward strand.
CTTGAATCACTCAAAATTTGAAGCAACTTTTAAGGTTATCATGCAATGCTTGTTCAAAACTTAATTTCACAAATGCAACTTCCTAGTTTTTGAAAGCAAGTAGATATTGAAATTGAATTTTGTGATGTTGAATTCATCAAGTTTGAGTTTTCTTTTTTAAAAAAAATAAAAAATTGGATTAATAGGATGGTCAAACAAAAGAGTATGCAAACAAGCATTTTGGAGATTAGGAACTTGGAAACAATTGCATCTTCTCTAGCACTTACTCTTAAAACTTTGACATAAGTATCAAACTCTCTGTCATATATCATCATGCATTCATGCCCCAAGGTACTTGTCAAAGTTAATGTATTTTTAATCTTTTTGGTGCAATCAAAGTTAAGGTATATTGGTTGTCATGCCTCAACTTTTTATTGATTGTGCCAAAATTAAGGTATATTGATTGTCATGCCCCAACTTTTAATGGATTGTTTACATTTAGGATATCTCTAAACACCCTCATTTTGAAACTTCATTGTTTAATTTCGTAGATTAGAAGAGCTCAAATTAAGTACTCCATTTAAGAAAAGTTATCGCCTCAACAATATTAACTTGATTGGACCAAATTGTGTTATCATTTATTAGAAATTGTAAAAGAATTAATAATGTTAAAAGTACCCTGTCATAACTTACTTTGGTACACTTTCCTTTGTATAACACGCAATATAATTAGTTAACGACATAATAAACTATAATTTACGAAAAAAATAAGTTTAACCCCAAATCACTAAATCAATACACTCCCATACTCACACGAGTATCCTAGTCGATAGTACTCATCCCCAATGTCCCTTATTTTGCACCCCAAGAAGACAATAAAAAAACCAAATTCTAATGCATAGATTGGGGGAAACACATACATAATGACATTTACTTAAGCCTATAGTCACTTCTTCGCATTCATTTCTCCCTCAAAGCCTCAACTAATCAACTTCTTGGAAAATTCCCCCTCTTTTAAAAAAAAAAAACATTCAACTTCTTAATCTTCTTTTATTTATGTTTTTTCGTTGGTCCAAAAAATTAAAAAAAAAATCAATAAAATCGCTTTCATCTTCTTCCTTAAAATTCTTCCATTAAAGCTTAGGAGAGAGAAAATTACAAACCACAAAAATGTCTCCAATGGCGGCAATTTCTACGGCGGCGAAACAAGCGGAGCAACTTCGACAAGACGGCAACAATTACTTCAAGAAAGATAGGTTTGGAGCTGCCATTGATGCTTACACTGAGGTAATTTCAATTTTTCCCTTTTTTTTGGTTTAATTCTTGAATTTTTCGCAACTAATTTTGTTCTAGGTTACAATTGATTACTGAAATGTGATAAAAAAAACGTTTTTTTTAAGGCAAAAACTTTGATTTTTGTTTGAATTTGGTGGAAATTTTTGTAGGCAATTACGTTGTGCCCTAATGTCCCTGTTTATTTGACGAATCGCGCGTTATGCTATCGCAAGAAGAAGTATGTTTTTTTTATATTTTGACTTATTAAATTTTGTTGTTTTGATTTTTAATTTTGTTTTGATTGTTATTTATGTTTTTTTATGAATGTGATTGATTGTAGTAATTGGACAAGAGTTGAGGAAGATTGTCGAAAGGCGATACAGCTTGATAATAGCTCAGTTAAGGTAAGTGAGAAATTGGTGATTGTTTGATGGTTTGGTATATGCAATGTTGTTGATTTTGATTAATTTGCTTAGGGTTTATTGTGTTGTGGAGTTAATTCTTTATGGTTATGATTTCAATGTATGTGCATTAATCGCGTCGTAAAAATTGGTTATAACATTGCTTAGGGTTTATTGTGTTGTGGAAATGGAGTATCAAAATGATTTGTTCGATGTAAGCTATATAAAGGACTTGTCTTGGTAGGATTTGTAGCTCATTTAGTCGTCGTTGATGATGTATTGACGCTTCAAAGAAGGTTTTAGCCTAATTTTCCCGTGGGTGGAGGGAAATTTAGTACTTGTAGGGAAGTTTTGCCGTGTAATGTGTGAGTTCCTGTTTTTTTTTGTATTGGCAAATGTTTCTTTGGAAAGTTTCTTGTGGCAATTGTATTTCAAAGAGTTTTTCTTGTGGATGTTATTCGGAATTATTGGTTTTGTGGAACACCTTTTTCTTTCCCTTTTTGGAGTTTTTGTGATAAAATGCAACTATTAGTACCTCATTTTCTGAAAAAGGCAAAGCAAGAGCAAGAATAAGGTGTATTTAATTGTTAATCAGTAAAAATCAACTCATAATAAATAAGCTCCTGATAAACACTTTGAATGCACCTTATAGATTTTCCCTGATGCCACCGAACAATACGACCCTTTGGGCCTAAGATCACCATTATTGTTTGTTTATATAATTCTTTTTCTTTTCACCTTTCTCTAGTGATGCCCTGATATTCTTCACCTTTTGTGCCATGAAATACTTGGCTTATTTGAAAGGTAGAATAACTACATTTTATCTGGCTAACATAGGAGTGAAGCACTTGATGTTCCATAAAGCATTGGCTTGTAATTAGTTTTACTAAAATTCCGTACATAGCTACAAAAATGATTTTCTAATTCCTAGGGAACCGCAATTTTGGAACCTGCTACATAGAACTCAAAGCCCCAAGCATGTTTACTTGTCATGCTTCCCAGTGTGTTTTTTCAACTCTCATGCACATATCAAGCTATCATTAACGATTCATCACTCTATTATCCTGTGTATAAGTCATAAAGTCATAGGGATGTTTTTTTCGAAAAAATAGGAAGCTGCGTGGCATTTTTATTCAACAAAGTTTTAGCTGTATTTCTGCAGCATTCTGTTAAAAAAAGCAGTCTAGAGTCTAGGCTATATACAGGTTGTTGTGGCTGTGAAAGGAGTTGTTTGAACAAGGGAAGAAAGCATGGATGTCACAGACAATTGGAAAATGTAAATTTTTCAAAAAACATTGTGCAACAACTTTATGAGGATGTTCTGACTTAGTGACTTGTGAGTTTGATAAGGCATGCTTCTACTTTTTCTGTTAATGGCACAGTAATGCCCCTGCTGGGTGGGTTAAGTGCCTTTATATTTGTGTTGTACGTCACTAGGCAAGACAGTTTTTGTATGAGTGGGCATGTTAAATATATTTTTTAAACCCTTGAAGGTGTTCTTGAAAGTCTTTGGTGAGTAATTGAAAATGAATTAAGTGCAACATTTTTCTGGTTTTTTGGATTATCATTTCTGCATAGTTTAACCGAGACTCCATTTTATGGTGATTGCTGTTGTAATGCATGAGTTAGGGTCTTGCCTATATGTAGACTGTATAGTAAATTACTCCCTGCAATTGTCAATAGATTACATGCATAAGTCTAGCATTGGATAAATTGGATATAGAGAAATTGTTAAAAAAACTGTAGGGATGGACTGATGTAGAGATGACTGTGCTTGAAATTTGTGGAGAAACATATTTAGGGAAAGTGTGAAGATTATAGGCTTCAGTGGAAATTAATGATCATCAATACAACAATGCCTTAATCCCAAAATGATTTGGGGTTGGCTAGACATGATCGAAAGAAGAATCGAAAAATTCATAGAACATAATATTCGTCAATTAAAGAGGATGTTAACTATAATACTCTCTATGGGATGATGTTAATTTAGAAAAATGATAAGTTTACTAGGTTAAAAACTAAGAAGTATATTGTTTATTTTCAATATTCTCCTGCTTTTCCTCGTTGATAAAAATGAAGACTGAAATTTTTCTGCAATAATCTACAAGGCTATATAAAATCCTATGTGGGCTTTTATGTCTTCTCGGCATATACTCATAAAGTTGTCCTTATTTCTAGTCCTGTTTATTGTGTAGCAAAGTAAAATATAGGATTGGTATTGTAAAAATTAGAATTAAGTAGTTGACTCATTGTGTTAAATCATCAAGTGTCTGGTTTTCATTATTCATCTGCTATGCACCTTTTTAGAAAAGTATAACAAGTCACTTTTTCAACAACAGGCACATTATATGTTGGGTCTTGCATTTTTACAGAGAGAAGAGTATAGTGAAGGAGTTAAAGAACTAGATAAGGTATGATTTTCAGATACGAGTTTTATTTTGAACAGTGTTTATTTAATACAAATCTTTGATGAATTTGTTCTCCTCTCCCCACAAATCTTATTTGTTACACTTGGCTATTGTTTAACCATTTAGATGATTAAGTACACATAACATTCATGGCTTAGTATCCTCAGTGTTACATGCCATCAAACGTACTGTTTCATCACAAAATTTGGTGTAGCTATATAGAGTTGAGCAAACTTCAGCTTTCCCCCCTTGCTTGGGGAAGGAATTTCCTGGCGGGTTGGAGAAGGTTTTGGAGGTGATTTAGTAGCTTCATTCTCTCCCCCTTCTCTGTGGTTTCTATGGTGTGTATGTGTGAGAACTGTGTGCTTGACATTTGAATATTTGATATTTTCATTTTTGGATTTTGTGACTTCCCTTAACTCTTAAATTAGCACTGACTTTTCGTGGTTGGTGCTTGTGATTGTTAGAAAAAGCCGGTTCCTCCATTTGTTGTATTACATTAAAAGAGGATCTATCTGATGAATTGAGCTGTAGTGTTGGCTGCTGCTAATTGTGTTTATGATATGAATGCTATGACCATGCTTGGGTGCTTGCTATGCAAATGGTATGATGGCTTACTGTAAATATCGTTCATTTCTGGAACTACAGGCTTTAGATCTGGGAAGAGGTGCGAATCCAAAGAGTTATATGGTAGAGGAGATCTGGCAAGAGCTTTCAAAAGCAAAATATTTATTATGGGAGCATGAATCTAGCCAGCGTTCATGGGAATTGCAGACCTTGAAGTATGTAAAAAGTTAGCCTTTTCCTGTTAAGTTTTCTTTGCTCCTTTTAGTATCACCTGCTCCCTTTCTGCCTTGAAGTTTACGTTCTTTTGGCTTTTGTTTTGTTTACAATTCAGAGAAGCTTGTGAATATGCTCTTAAGGAGAAACATTTGATGGATTCTTCCAAGATAGAAGGATTTATTGATGCTGCTGCTGTTGACCATGCGAAACAATTAACGGCTTTAGAGCGTATTTTCAGAAAAGCTGCCGAACCTGACATACCTTCCGAGGTATTTTCCCTCTAATTAAAGATGTGATTAATCATTGCCACATAACGAAACCTAGCAGCCACAGTTTAAGCAATCACTAGACTCCGAAGAATAGCAGTTGCTGACAGCCTAAGTATTTTAACTCTTCTTTACCTGCTAGGAAGGTTTGGACGTTTGGTTTGTAGTCTTAATACACTGTAAGCCTGCTAGGATTATCATCACAACTTACTATTTACTAATAACAAAACAACAAATAAATTAAGAACATCATGTAGGCTACACTCAAGGAGAACCTAAGAGGCTAAAGATCAAACAAGTTAGCTGCTTGTAAAGAACCACTAGCAATCCATGATTGACAATATTTATTAAGTTATTCAGGCACCACAGACAGAAAATCTCATTCATATTCATCACATCACTCAATTTCTCAACTAAAATCCAAAGAGAGGAGGGGGCAGGGGTATGTGTGTGTGGAGGAGAGACAATTAAATTAGGACCAAAAAAAGTTACAGTTTGCACTTTCCACTTCCCGCTTAATAATCTTTTAGGTGATGCAAATTTGGCTGTAGATCACTAGAGCATTTGAAGGGTGAAATCTCTGACAGCCATCTCTTTAGACAACTGTACTCTTACCAGTATAAGACCATGAGTGTTGTTAAAGACCTAGGTATCAGACAAACACACTACTAATAATCTATGAGGAACTTCTACTGGATGCAGCAGATTTAAATTCTTACACCAACATGTATATTCCTTTTAATTAAGTTAGCTTCTAAACCAGAATTTTTAACCTTTTAGGTATTTCTGTTAAGGCTTCAGTTAAAGATTGCATGAAATCACCGTGTCTCGAAATTGTTGATCCTTTTTTCATCTGGAAAAGGAGGGCTAGGATTTTAGGAGGTCCATTAATCCAGGTGAATTATAAAAGAATTGGAGCACAGTGCCTAACTCTTTAAATGCCTTAGGAAATTCTATTTTTTTCTTTACCGCCCAACTTTGTAGCCCTCCTTTCAACAATCTACTTTCATCATACTCGTAGGAGATGTGTTTTCCATTCTATTCCTTTATTTACTCAGTGTTGACAAAAATTTAATTTTTGTGTCATCTCCAAGGGATTTAAAAGAAAAATATTTGCTATTGGGGCCTTTTTTGTTTTTTTTTTTTCTGGCAAAAGAAGAATTAAAAGCTACGGGTGTCAAAGTTAATAAGTAATATGATTCACCTTTCGAGAAATTTCATTTCATTTAAATCCAATCCTCTTCTAAATGAAAACAAAAGGTAATAAAAACAGAGAACAAAACAATAGTTATAGGTATGTACAGCAGTTATATCAGATGCTGTTGAGTCTCTTATGTGGCTGTCACTCATATGCCAACTGTTGATCATCTATTTCAGGTCCCAGATTACTTGTGCTGTAGAATCACGCTTGACATATTCCGGGATCCTGTCATTACACCAAGTGGAGTTACTTATGAGAGAGCCATTATCCTTGACCATCTTGAGAAGGTTGATTTTATGTTTATTCCGGCTGTTACTGTTCATTCTTTTATTGACTGGAAATATTTAGAGGATACTGACTGCTACAGTTCCCATTGACATATAGGTTGGCAAGTTTGACCCAATCACACGTGAACCACTTGATCAATCCCAATTGATACCCAACTTGGCCTTAAAAGAAGCAGTTCAGGCATATCTGGACACCCATGGATGGGCTTATAGGATGGACTAGCAGCGTTACTTTCAAACATCATAGTTTTCAATGTTGCATGGATCTGGTGTAAGAACTAAGAACCCTTCCTGTGGCTATTGTTCAATTCTTTTTATGCTTCAATGTCATGCTGTCAGTTAATTGTTTGGCAGTTCATATTTATATCTTTCAAATTGTACAGTTACTGTGAGACAGTTGAGAACTGGAGGTTGTAAAGCATGTAGTCTTTGTACAGTTAGTGAAGCTTTGTGGTCTGAGGCTTTATAAAAAGAAATGAAAGTTTCCCTCTTGGGGTGAATATAATCCAAATAGTGCTTTCATCCTGTTTCATGGTTTGTTGCTTCCCATGTTCCCCTTGTTATATACATGTTCATTGGCAGATTGTGCGCACTTTATTTGTAAGAGAATGGAATAGAAGTTTGAACCTTGTTTCTTGATGCGAAGAGCTGTTTGTTTCATAAACTGCTTCTTCACATATTTGCTGATAAGTCAAAACCTTTATTTAATGCCTTTAAGAGTCGTGGTGCGGTGGCAGTGATGTATAAACATGATAAATGTCCCCACCTTGTGGAGAGGCGTAAATGCGTAATGCTCTTTTTGTTGTTGTTATCTTTAGTTAGATCATGAAAACATATTACAGTAAAGTACCGAACAATTCAATGGTGGGTGGTGGCCTGGTGGGACAATGGTGCTAGGTAGTTGGGATCTGTGATTGTGTACAAGTGAGTTAGTTATCAGGATACCACCCTCCAGCCCCTCATGGGAAGTTGGGTAATAATGTAAATGGGGATTTGATGACTACTTAGGCTCACGTGAATAGCTTGCAGTATCTTCTGGTTCTGTGGCCTGACATCAGATCCATCTTATTTTGTATCTTTTGATTCTGCATATGAAATCTGCAGATTTTCATTATCTCCAGTTCTCACTCAACATGCAACATCTGTGGCAGATTTATGCTACACATTATGGATTTCTGAAGTCTGAGTGTTCTGACATGCAGTAGCAATGAAGTTACTCTGAAGTTTAGTTAGTATGATCACCAAATGGTTAGGGCATCCCAACGGTTCAAACCCTCGGTATGCCCATATGCCACATCATTTTTATGCAACCCATAACTCATTGCTCGACAAATCTTTCATCAACAATAGTTCAAATCTTTCAAGGATTTATAGATGGGGTCCATTACTTAACAAACATGTGACAAAATTTAACCACTACCCAACCAAAATGCCACCTCACTTATTCAAGCCACTCACTATTATAAACCCTTCTCAACTTTCAAACCCCCACCTCATCCCACTAACAATAGGCGGTTTGTATTTCAAACTTGAAAATACCTCATACAAATCCCTTACAAACCTCTTGTTGTGGATGCCCTTATCCACTTATCCTACAACCGTTTAAACTTTAAACCAATAAACCTACTACCCTGAGTGTAGTTTGCAGATCAGGTTCAGGCAATCATTCGGTTATGGTTAGATTACATTTGGTTTTAGCATTTACAAACAGTTGTTTTATGGCATAACTAAATTCGAGTTTCCCGCCATCTAATTTCTGTTCGAGTTAATTTCGCCCGGACCACTTGAAACTCACTATATCTTTAATTTTACTAATAATTAGTTTAGATAAAAAAAAAATCCATAATGCAAGAACTGAATAAGGACAGAATTACAGTTCAGGGTTATGGCCTCTGTTAGAACCTGTAATGCCCAGGACGGGAGAGGGATCTAATGTGAAAATGAAGGTCTTGACCAAAATGTTGACTTGCAAAATATGATATTAAATTGCAGCTTAATAAATACTTCTATTATGGGACTATTGTCTATTCTTTCATGTGTATACACCCATAATTTAATGACATCTCTCTAGATTTGAGACTATCACATGAATTTCAAGCTTCTAACTACTCGGTAGCTTCCCAACTACAGAAACTGAAGGGCTCATTATTGATCAGACTATAATGTATGAGTAAACAATGAAGAAATTGTATATTGCTCTGAATTGTAATGCATTTCTCATCACTTGGGCCTTTTTTTTTTTTTTTTTATTTAAACAATCTTTTTCGGTATTTTGAAAATTAGTTTTAAATGTGAAAGTTGAGGCAAATTCCCTAAAAACGATCGATATACACAAGTTTAATTTATTAGAGGCTGTCCATGATGTAACCGGTTGTACATTATTATACCTAATAATGTACAACCAAAGATAGAATTTTGTTCATTTGTTTCAAAGTTATTTTTTAGCTCATTTAAAATCCAATGAACAATAATGTAAAAACAAAATCTCTAATTTAGCTTATTATATTAGTTTATATATTAGCATCAATTAATCTTAGAAAATATATTGTAAACTCATAATGCAATCAATAATTTGTGTCAAATCTCAAAGTATGAGGTGTTTATGTTGCATATACATGTATACATGATTAGTGACTCTACTAGATTTGTGGATAGTATACATTACATTATTTACTTTATATATATTCAAGAATATGTCTTTTTTAAATGTCAATTTCAGAAGGGTCATTATCCTAGCATTATTGGATTCTTGTTCTTGTTCCAAATTAAATGGTTGTTCCTTTGCAGTTTCCCCAACCAATGAAGAAACAGTCATTGATGATATGTATATGCTCTGCTGGCTTTCATTTCATGTTTGAAAAACCCTAATCTCTGGTTTACTTACCTCTCCTCCACTCGTTTACTCATTAGCAATTTATAATCCAAGTTTATTCACTAATTGTCACTTGACTATCGTGTTTCAAATTAATTACTTATCAGCTAATCATTTTGTTGTGTGGAACTCGTTTTTTACTATTTGATCGATCATTTAAATATATCGTTAGGAATAAAGATTTTGTTGAAGAAAAAAGAATGTCAAAATTCCCTCCAATCTTTACTCAACAACAAAACAAAATTTTAAAAGTAGTATCATTTGTAGTAAAATCAATCAATCAATGATATTGATAATTGAGTTATATATGCTAGTATAAATTATAATTATTACTATTGAGCACATTATTGTTATGCATACAAATTTTGGCTAGCTTCTAAAACTTATGCTCATCATGCACTGTCTTTATTAGTTGATATTGTAATGAACTTTTTGGATAAGAATTGAAAGGAAGTACTTATATATAATAATTTATTATAGTAGTAGTTTCATGAAGATGAGTTTGGAGTTAGGCAGAAATCATATAATGTAATGACCACTTTGTACAATTATAATATGATGATTTGATGAAGTGAATAGACTAGGAGGGCTCTCTAATCTAACAAAGGCAATTGATATGTTGGGTGCTTATATAAGCACTTGTGCCTTGTAACACATGGTATGGCACACCCTTTTGTCTCCTTATTATTTCCCTCCTTAGCTTTTTTGCTCCTCTTTCTTCTTCATTCTTCTATTGTGACTATGATATGGACTTGTAGGGATCATGAGTCTCTAAGCTTAGGGTTTCCCCAACAATGACAAACATAAACAGCTCGATCATATGATTATTCGTGATGTGTTGCATCCTCAGTTGATGGTGTGACTTTATTCAATTCTTGAAGAATTATTCTATTAAAAAAGGATAGTGCAATCTTAAAGGTTTGCGAACGATATGTCGATATCTTAAACCAAACTTTAAAATTTGAATCATAGCATGGAAAGAAATAATCTTGCTTCTCAAGCCTCTTTTCTAATGCCTACATATTCCACAAGAAAACACACAATTAATCATGCAATAGTCATGCCATTTTTAGTTGCATTTGTTTGTTTACACATTGTTTGTGTCAATAATCATTATCAACTTCTTTATGCACCTATTTTCTTAGCATCTTATTACTTGTCATCATAGCATCTAATGAACAATCATTTATTTTATATTGTCTTATTTAGTTGTAGAGTCTATAATACTCTTTATATATATATATATATATATATATGTATATATATATATATATACACACACAATTGTGCATAATTATCATTATTTGGTATTTTTATTTTATTTTATTTTTAATGTTTTGATTTTCTCAACCAAACAAGAGGGTAATTGTAGAATATAAATGTATATAAACATCTAGAATGGAACCTTTTACTCCAATCATGATATATGGATATCAACTAGAGAAGTTTCTTTTGCAAACTTTAACAAAGTCACTAGTAAAAGCTAGTACCCTATACTAGGTAATGCACCATTTATAAGTGAGGCAGCATGTTCAAAATCCATTTTCTTTGTGCAAATCAATAAGGCAAAACTCCAAAACACTTATTGCAAATATCACATATGTACTATCTCCATAAAAAAAAGATACAAATTCAAGATGCTAGTGAGATCACAAATTATAGAGTGACAACATTTAAGAAGGTAGATACATGAATTTGAAGCATTACAAAGTGCTAACTAGTAAAAACATGAGATCAAAATTTACTATAAAATTATAAATTAATACTACCTCCGTAAATATTAGTTGCAATAAAGGGGTAATATTTGTGATTATAAAAAAAAATTTGTTACAACTAATCATTTAAGGGAATCATACTACAATTAGACAACAATAATGAATTGAGGGTCCATATCCCCACCTCATACAAGTGTCGGCATTTCTCTGTTATTTGACATGATTTATTGCGAAAGAAAATTCAACTTTTATTGGCTTTCTTTGGACAATGCACATATTATTCCAACATCTTTGTTTGTGCACTTCCATTTCATTGTTACTCTCAATCTTTCATAACCGATTCTATATTACTTAGAATTTTTGTGTACGATTTTGGACAATCATTGGAAGACTAGGAGTTTTGAGTAATCTTGAATAGTTGAATATAGGGTTTATTTGATCCCCTTAACCCCTAAATCCCTTGTATTCATTATGTTTTCTTGATTTAATTTTGTTGATTCTATAGATAAGATCAAACAAACGTTCTTCTTAAATATACGAGTATTTGAAATCACTGTCATACAACAAATGCACACGTACATTATCTTTATATTTATTTATATAGTGCGGCTATAATAACAGTTTAGATTGTGTTTAATGCTACTTGTCCATCAATAGTCCTCAATAATATTAAGGGGATATCATCAACTAAAACCATCACTACAAATGCATCTTAAATTTTTGGCTCAAACTCTTCACTGAAAAATATAGTATCATTCCTACTTATCATTAAGAGAGAGCTAACTCATTTATTAACAACAATCAGATCGTAAAAAGCGACGTGATTTTATTGTCCATGTCCACACCTTCTCTATCGATCGCTTCGATTCCCCTTTCACCAAACCCTCTCCAACCCCAACCCTAAGGGCCCCACCCTTCTCCCAATCAAAAGCACTATAAGTCTAATAATACATGTGGATATAGCATTTGTCTATGCTGTTATAAGTTTATAGAAATCGATTCTTTTCATAAATGGCGTGGCAAAAATTGCACGATAATTATGTACTTGTAGACTACTAAGTAAGTAGGTGCGCACACATATACTCCGTATTTATGGGTGCCAAAGCCAATTCCACCACTTCTTTATAGGCGGGCAGTTTAATAATAATACATTCTTCACAATGTAGTACAAGTTTTGTATACAATTAAAAAGTCAAATCAGTTATAGTGTAACATAAAAAAAAAAAAAATACAATCATTTTTTTTTTTCTAATACCATCATTAAATTATTATTATTATTATTTTCAAAAATACAATAAAGAGGAAGTGGTATCAAAAAGATGTCTTCAAATGTTTGGTGGTAACAGTAACTGTCCCATTAAATACTTCTTTTTATATCAAACATCAACGGTGGAGGAGACACCTTGAGCTTAAATGGACCACATACACCCTAATAATTTGCTTATATCCATTGATTATACACACATTATTCTTTTTTTTTTTTTTTTTCCTTCCTACCTCACTTCTAGGGTTAAACTTTAAAATAAAACTACCTCAACTATATGATGTAAATAGTAAGTTGTCGAACATTCATATTAAATTTTACATAATGTTATGCCAACCTCTACGAGTAGAGGAAGTATAAGAGATATTTCAATTAATTTTGTGATCAAATCTTATCGGTGTTTATGTGACTCTCTAAAACACCAAAAAAAATTAAGTCAATAGGAAGTTCATTCTCTCCAACTTCTATATTTTCCATACACAACTTTGACCATAATAAGCCGAAGAGGAAGTAAATACTAAATAGTGCAAAAAGTTGGAGTAGAACAATTATTAGAGAACATGTTGAGTATCATAGTGGTAGATGTACTCATAATTGAGCTTATGATTTATATTGTAACATGTTCACAATTCACATGCACTCGTACATAAGTCATAACTACATGTCTACATACTATATTACCATGTTTTCATATTTGTTACACTTATAACTTAATATATTTGCATGAAAAAACTTTGGACATATTGTCAATTTGAGAAAGCAAAAGATGAGAAATAATATCACGTCTGCCAAAAAAAAAAGAACCATTTAATACTCAAAAGAACCAATTTGGTGGCTTCTTTAAGAAACTGGCAAAAAAAAAAAAAAAAAAAAAAAAAAAAAAAAAAAAAAAAAAGTTAGTATAGTGAAGGATGAAAGAACTTAGATAAGGTATGATTTTCAGATACGAGTTTTGTTTGGATACATGTTTATCTTTAATACAAATCTTTGTGCATGTCGTTCTCCTCTCCCCACAAATCTATTTTTTACACTTGGCTATTGTTTAACCATTTGTTTATCAGATAATTGATAGGCAAACTATCCCTATTTGATTTACTAGTTACCCAGGTTCTCCATCAAACTATCTGTTTCATTCACTAACATTATTGGTGTAGCTTTATCATAGATTTGAGCAAACTTCCAGCATCACCCCCCTTGCTGGGGCCGACATTTCCTCCTGGTGGTTGGGACAGGTTTGGAATGGTGATTTATTTTATGTAGTTTCTTCATCTCCCACTCTCTGGGTATTCTCTGGTGTATTTGTAGGAGAATTTCTTGTGTTGCTTGAACACTTCTGGGAATAAAATATTGTGATATTTCTTTTTGGTTTTATTGATTCCCTTAACTCTTCATTAGCACTGACTTTCGTGGTTGGTGCTTTGTTTGATTAGTATAGAAAAAGTTTTCCGGTTCCCTCCCCCTCTCTCTGTTGTAGTACATTAAAAGAGGATCTATTGATGATTGAGCTGTAGATTGTTGCTGTCAATGCTAGATTTGTTATTATTACAGCCTTATGACCATGCTTGGGTGCTTGCCATGCTAAATGTTATTATGTGCGTTATTCCTCTGTAACATCGTTCATTTCGGAACTACAGTAGGTCTCTTTGATTCTTGAAATGAAGACCCTGTGCGAATCCAAAGTAGTTATATGGTACAGGGAGATTGATGGCAAAGAGCTTTCCAAGCTCAAATATTTTTTGGGATCATGAACTCTACTCCAGGTTCAGGCGAATTGCTTAGACACCTGAAGTATGTAAAAAGTTTAGACCTTTTCCTCTTTAAGTTTTTTGCTCCTTTTAGTATCACCTGCTCCCTTTTGCCTTGAAGTTTACGTTCTTTGGCTTTGTTTTTTACAATTCAGGAAGCTTGTGATAGTCTTTAAGGAGAAACATTTGATGGATTCTTCCAAGAGAGTAGATTGATTTATTGACGTCTTGCTGCGTTGACCATGCGAAACAATTAAGGCGTTAGAGCGTATTTTCAGAAAAGCTGCGAACCTGACATACTTCCGAGGTATTTCCCTCAATTAAAGATGTGATTATTCAATTGCCAATAACAGAAACCTAGCGCCACGTTTTAAGCAAATCACATAACCACCAGAAGAATAGAGTTGTCGAAGCCTGTAAGTATTTTAATTTCTTTACTTCTACCTGCTAGGAAGGTTTGGACGTTTGGTTGAGTCTTATACACGTAACTGCTAGGATTATCATCACAACTTACTAGTTTCTCATTTAAACAAAATACAAATATAAATAAACTTATTTAGAACAATAGGGCTACAATCAAGGGAAACACTCCTAAGAGGTTTAAGCTCAAACAAGGTAATCTTTTGCTGCTTGTAAAGAACCACTAGCAATAATGATTGACAATATTTATTAATTATTTCAGGCACCAGACAGACAGAAAACTCATTCATATTCATACACACTCAATTTTCAACTAAATAATACAAGAGAGGAGGGGGCAGGGGTATGTGTGTGTGGAGGAGAGACAATTAAATTAGGACCAAAAAAAGTTACAGTTTGCAATTTCCACTTCCCGTTAATTAATCATTTAGGTGCTTTTATGCAACATTTGGTTGTCTAGATCACATAGAGCATTTGAAGTGGTGACATCTCTGACATAGCCATCTCTTTAGACAAACTGTACTCTGTATACAGCAGTATAAGAACCATGAGTGTTGTTAAAGACTAGGTATCAGAACAAACACACTACTAATAATCTATGGTGAGGAACTTTACTGGATGCAGCAGATTTAAATTCTTACACCAAAATGTGTATATTCTTCTTTTAATTAAGTTAGTTTCTAAACCAGAAATTTTTAATACTTTTATTTGGTCGTTATTTCGTTAAGGCATGTTTCAGTTAAAACTGTGCTGAAATCACGGTTGAATTGTTGATCCTTTTCATCTGGAAAAGGAGGGTAGTGGATTTAGGGGTCCATTAATCCAGTTGAATGATAAAGAAATTGGAGCACAGTGGCTAACTCTTTAAAGATTAGGATTCCTATATAATTCTTTCTTTTTTTATCGTCCCCAACATTTGTTGCCTCTTTACACAATCTACTTTCATATACTCGTAGGAGATGTGTTTTTCCTTCTCTATTCCTTTATTTACTCAGTGTTGTTGACAAAAATTTAATTTGTGTCATCTCACGGATTTAAAAGAAAAAATTTGCTATTGGGGTCCTTTTTTTGTGTTTTTTTTTTTCTGGCAAAGAAGAATAAAAGTCAGGGTGTCAAGTTAATAAGTAATATGATCACCTTCGAGAAATTTCTATTCATTTAATCCATCATACCTCTTCTACAATGAAAACAAAGGTATAAAACAGAGAACAAACAATAGTGTTATAGGTATGTAGCAGTTGATATCAGATGCATGTGTTTTCTTTATGTGGCTGTCAATCATCATTGCCAACTTTGACATTTCTATTTCGGTCCATCAGATTACTGTGCGTTAGAATTCACGCTTACATATTCGGGATCCTGTCATTAACACCAAGTGGAGTTATAGAGAGAGCCATTATCCTTGACCATCTGAGAAGTTAGATTAGTTATTCCGGCTGTTTATGTTCATTCTTTGTATTGACTGTGTCAAATATTAGAGTTTATATGACTCGTAAGTTCATTGTAGAATATCCTGGTTGGCCAGTTGATCCATCACACGTGAACCACGATCAATCCAATTGATACCCACTGGCCTTAAAAGAAGCAGTTCAGGCATATCTGGACACCCCATGGATGGGCTTATAGGATGGAATAGAGCAGTTACTTTCAAACATCATAGTTTCAATGTTGCATGGATCTGGTTGTAGAAATAAGAACCCTTCCTTGTGGCTATTGTTCAATTCTTTATGCTTCAATGTCATGCTGTCAGTTAATTGTTTTGGCAGTCAATTTATATCTTCAAATGTACAGTTATGTGAGACAGTTGAGAACTGGAGTGTGTAAAGCATGTACGTTTGTACAGTTGTGAAGCTTTGTGGTCTGAGGCTTTATAAAAAGAAATGAAAGTTTCCCTCTTGGGGTGAATATAAACCAAATGTGCTTTCATCCTGTTTCATGGTTTGTTGCTTCCCATGCTCCTTTATGTTATACATGTTTTCATTGGCAGATTGTGCGCACTTTATTTGTAGGAATGGAATGAGAGTTTTGAACCTTTTCTTGATTTGCGAAAGCTGTGTTTTCATAACGCTCTTCACATATTTGCTGATGTACACCTTTATTTAATGCCTTTAGAGTCGTGTGCGGTGGAGTGATTGTATTAAACATGCAAATGTCCCACACCTGTGGAGAGGCGTAAATGCGTAATGCTCTTTTGTTTGTTGTTATCTTTATATTGATCATGATTAAAACATATTACAGTAAAGTACCGAAAATTCAATGGTGGGTGGGGCTGTGGACAATGTGCTAGGTTGTTGGGATCTTGTGATTGTGTACTACAGTGAGTTAGTATCAGGATACCACCCCCAGCCCCCATCGGGAAGTTGGGTAATAATGTAAATTGGGGATTGATGACTACTTAGGCTACGTGAATAGCTTGCAGTATCTTCTGGTTCTGTGTGCGCTCATCATGAATCAATCTTATTTGTATCTTTGATTCTGCTATTGAAATCTGCAGATTTTCATTATCTCCAGTCTCACTCAACATGCAACATCTGTGGCAGAGTTATGATCACATATGGATTTCTAAGTCTTGATGTGTTCTGACATGCAGTAGCAATGAAGTTACTCTGAAGTTTAGTTAGTATGATCCACCAAATGGTTAGGGCATCCCCAGGTTCAAACCCCGGTTATGCCCATATGCGCACATCATTTTTATGCAACCCATAACCATTGCTCGACAAATCATTTTCATCAACAATAGTTCAAATCTTTCAAGGATTTATAGATGGGAGGTCCATACTTACAAACATGTGACAAAATTTAACCACACAATACCCAAACAAAATGCACACCTCACTTATTCAAGCTCACTCATATTATAAACTCTTCTAACTTCAACCCCCACCTCATCCACATACAATAGGCGGTGTTTGTATTTCAAACTGAAAACTTACCTCATACAAATCCCTTACAAACCTAGTTTGTTGTGTGCCCTTATCCACTTATCCTACAACCGTTTAAACTTTAAACCATAAACTACTACCCTGGTGTAGTTGCAGATCGGTTCAGAGGCAATCATTCGGTTATGGTTAGATTACATTTGGTTTTAGCATTTACAAACAGTTGTTTTATGGCATAATAAATTCGAGTTCCCGCCACATCTAATTTCTGTTTGTTCGAGTTAATTTCGCACCGGACCACTTGAAACTCACTATAACTTTAATTTTACTAATAATTAGTTTAGATAAAAAAAAAATCCATAATGCAAGAACTGAATAAGGACAGAATTAAGTTCAGGGTTATGCCCTGTTAGAACCGTAATGCCAGGACGGGAGAGGGATCAATGTGAAAATGAAGGTCTTGACCAAAATGTTGACTTGCAAAATATGATATTAATTGCAGCTAATAATACTTCTATATGGGACTATTGTCTATTCTTTTATGTGTATACACCCATATTTAATGACATCTCTCTAGATTTGAGACTATCACATGAATTTCAGATTCTAACTACTCGGTAGCTTCCCAACTACAGAAACTGAAGGGCTCAATTGATCAGACTATAATGTATGAGTAAACAATGGAAGAAATTGATATTGCTCTGAATTGTAATGCATTCTAACATCATTGGGCCTTTTTTTTTTTTTTTTTATTTAAACATCTTTTTCGGTATTTTGAAAATTAGTTAAATGTGAAAGTTGAGGCAAATTCCCTAAAAACGATCGATATACACAAGTTTAATTTATTAGAGGCTGTCCATGATGTAACCGGGTACATTATTATAACCTAATAATGTACAACCAAAGATAGAATTTGTTCATTGTTTCAAATTATTTTTTAGCTCATTTAAAATCCAATGAACAAAATGTAAAAAACAAAATCTAATTTAGTCTATTATTAGTTTATATTAGCATCAATTAATCTTAGAAAATATATTGTAAACTCATAATGCAATCATAATTTGTGTCAAATCTCAAAGTATGAGGTGTTATGTTGCATATACATGTATACATGATAGTGACTCTACTAGATTGTGGGATAGTATACATTACATTATTTACTTTATATATATTCAAGAAATGTTTTTTTAAATGTCAATTTCAGAAGGGTCATATCTAGCATTATTGGATTCTTGTTCTTGTTCCAATTAAATGGTTGTTCCTTTGCAGTTTCCCCAACCATGAAGAAACAGTCATTGATGATATGATATGCTCTGCTGGCTTTATTTCATGTTTGAAAAACCCTAATCTCTGGTTTACTTACCTCCCTCCACTCGTTTTAATTAGCAATTATAATCCAGTTTATTCACTAATTGTCACTTGACTATGTGTTTCAAATAATTACTTATCAGCTAATCATTTTGTTGTGTGGAACTTCGTTTTTTACTATTTGATCGATCATTTAAATATATCGTTAGGATAAGATTTTGTTGAGAAAAAGAAGAATGTCAAAAATTCCCTCCAATCTTTACTCAACAAAAAACAAAATTTTAAAGTAGTATCATTTGTAGTAAATCAATCAATCAATGATATTGATAATTGAGTTATATATGAGTATAAATTATAATTATTACTATTGAGCACATTATTGTATGCATACAAATTTTGGCTAGCTTCTAAAACTTATGCTCATCATGCACTGTCTTTATTAGTTGATATTGTAATGAACTTTTTGGATAAGAATTGAAAGGAAGTACTTATATATAATAATTTATTTATAGTAGTAGTTTCAAAGATGAGTTTGGAGTTAGGCAGAAATCATATAATGTAATGACCACTTTGTACAATTATAATAATGATTTGATGATGAAGTGAATAGACTAGGAGGGCTCTCTAATCTAACAAAGGCAATTGAATGTTGGGTCTTATATAAGCACTGTGCCTTGTAACACATGGTTGGCAAACACCTTTTGTCTCCTTATTATTCCCTCCTTAGCTTTTTTGCTCCTCTTTCTTCTTCATTCTTTATTGTGACTATGATATGGACTTGTAGGGATCATGAGTATCTAAGCTTAGGGTTTCCAACAATGACAAACATAAACAGCTCGATCATATGATATTCGGTGTGTGTTGCATCCTCCGTTGAGGGTGTGACTTTATTCAATTCTTGAAGAATTATTCTATTAAAAAGGATAGTGCAATCTTAAAGGTTTGCGGAAGATATGTCGATATCTTAAACCAAACTTTAAAATTTGAATCATAGCATGAAAGAAATAATCTTGCTTCTCAAGCCTCTTTCTAATGCCTACATATTCAACAGAAAACACACAATTAATCATGCAAGTCATGCCATTTTAGTTGCATTGTGTTGTTTACACATTGTTTGTGCAATAATCATTATCAACTTCTTTATGCACCTATTTTCGCATCTTATTACTTGTCATCATAGCATCTAATGAACAATCATTTATTTTATATGTTATTTAGTTGTAGAGTCTTAATACTCTTAATATAAATATATATAATATATGTATATATATATAATACACACACAATTGTGCATAATTATCATTATTTGGATTATTTTATTTATTTTAATGTTTGATTTCTCACCAAAAAGAGGGTAATTGTAGAATATAAATGTATATAAACATCTAGAATGGAACTTTTACTCCAATCATGATATATGATATAATCAACTAGAGAAGTTTCTTTTGCAAACTTTAACAAAGTCACTAGTAAAAGAGTAGTACCCTATACTAGGTAATGCACCATTTATAAGTGAGGCAGCATGTTCAAACCATTTCTTTGTGCAAATCAATAAGGCAAAACTCCAAAACAACTTATGCAAATATCACATATTGTACTAACCATAAAAAAAAGATACAAATTCAAGATGCTAGTGAGATCACAAATATAGAGTGACAACATTTAGAAGGTAGATACATGATATTTGAAGCATTACAAAGTGCTAACTAGTAAAAAATGAGATCAAAATTTACTATAAAATTATAAATTAATACTACCTCCGTAAATATAGTTGCAAAATAAAGGGGTAATATTTGTGATTATAAAAAAAAATTTGTTACAACTAATCATTTAAGGGAATCATACTACAATTAGACAACATAATGAATGATTGGGTCCATATCCCACCTCATACAAGTGTCGGCATTTCTCTGTTATTTGACATGATTTATTGCGAAAGAAAATTCAACTTTTATTGGCTTTCTTTGGACATGCACATATTATTCCAACATTTGTTTGTGCACTTCCATTTCATGTTACTCTCAATCTTTCATAACCGATTCTATATTACTTAGAATTTTTGGTGTACGATTTTGGACAATCATGGAAGATAGGAGTTTTGAGTAATCTTGAATAGTTGAATATAGGGTTTATTTGATCCCCTTAAACCCTAAATCCCTTGTATTCATTAGTTTTTCTTGATTTTAATTTGTTGATTCTATAGATAAGATCAAACAAACGTTCTTCTTAAATATACGAGTATTTTGAAATCACTGTCATACAACAAAATGCACACAGTACTTTCTTTTATTATTTATAGTGCGGCTATAATAACAGTTTAGATGTGTTTAATGCTATTGTCCATCAATAGTCCTCAATAATATAGGGGATATCATCAACTAAAACCATCACTACAAATGCATCTTAAATTTTTGGCTCAAACTCTTCACTGAAAAATATAGTCTATTCATTCACTAATTAAGAGAGAGCTAACTCATTTATTAACAACAATCATAGTGAAAAAGCGACGTGATTTATGTCCATGTCCACACCTTCTCTATCGATCTGCTTCGATTCCCCTTTCACCAAACCCTCTCCAACCCCAACCCTAAGGGCCCCACCCTTCTCCCATCAAAAGCACTATAAGTCTAATAATACATTGTGATATAGCATTTGTCTATGCTGTTATAAGTTTTATAGAAATCGATTCTTTTCATAAATGCGTGGCAAAAATTGCCCGATAATTATGTACTTGTAGACTACTAAGTAAGTAGGTGCGCACACATATACTCCGTATTTATGGGTGCCAAATGCCAATTCCACCACTTCTTTATAGGCGGGCAGTTTAATAATAATACATCTTCACAAGTGACAAAACAAGAAAAAACAAGAATCAAATCAGATAAGAACATAAAAAAAAAAAAAAATACAATCATTTTTTTTTCTAATACCATCAAAATAAATTAATTTCAAAAAACAATAAGAGGAAGTGGTATCAAAAAGATGTCTTCAAATGTTGTGGTGTAGTACAGTAACTGTCCCATTAAACTTCTTTTTATATCAAACATCAACGGTGGAGGAGACACCTTGAGCTTAAATGGACCACATACATACACCCTAATATATTTGCTTAATCCATTGATTATACACAATTTATTATTTTTTTTTTTTTTTTTTCCTTCTACCTCACTTTAGGGTTAAACTTTAAAATAAAAACTACCTCAACATATGATGTAAATAGTAAGTTGTCGAACATTCATATTAAATTTTACATAATGTTATGCACAACTCTACGAGTAGAGGAAGTATAGAGATATTTAATTAATTGTGATCAAATCTTAGGTGTTTTGTACTCTCTAAACACCAAAAAAATAAGTCAATAGGAGAGTTCATTCTCTCCAATTCTATATTTTCCATACACAACTTTGACCATAATAGCCGAGAAGAGGAAGTAAATACTAAATAGTGCAAAAATATAGATAGTATAGACATTATTAGAGAACAGTTGAGTACATAGTAGATGTAACTCATAATTGAGCTTATGATTTATATTGTAACATGTTCACAATTCACATGCACTCGACATAAGTCATAAATAATGTCTACATACTATATTACCATGTTTTTTATATTTGTACACTTATACTTAATATTTGCTGAAAAAACTTTGGACATATTGTCAATTTGAGAAAGCAAAAGAGAGAAAATATATCACGTCTGCCAAAAAAAAAAAGAACATCATTTAATACTCAAAAGAACCAATTGGTGGCTTCTTTCAAGAAACTGGACAAAAA
>PYUH01000221.1:1770090-1830843 GCA_016808085.1 Suaeda aralocaspica
AAAAAGAAAAAAAAAAAAAAAAAGAGGTACACTTTGTTCATTACATACAACAATAAGACAAACTCTCACTAATCAACACGTACTATAGAGAGCTACTTCTATGGTAAATTACAAAACTGCCATATAAAAAACATAATACTAGTGTTACTTTGTCAGAGCTCTTAAAGATATAGTGCAATGCTTCTCTTTTATTTTTATTCACATATGATTATGATAATGATATTGATATTGATATTTGATATAGCTCAACCTAAGAGAAAAATATCAAAAAAAAAAAGAACTCCCAAGAATTTACAAAATCAAAATAAAGAGAACAAAAGAAAGGAAAAAAAAAAACCAGGAAAAATGACTGAGAAGGTACAAAATTTACATACAGTTTGTTGGATTTCAGGAATTTATATATATATGCTGTAATCATCAGGCAGTGTGAGTGAGATTATAAGTTCTGTTTAATCTCTCGAGTATCCCACTGGCCTTTCTCTTAGCCCTTGAGGTTCCGTCTTGTGCTATTTGTGACATTGTTCCATAGGCACGCTCTTCTTCTCGAACATCTCGTAGCTTACTCCTATCGTTTATGCATAGTGTGTAGAGTATAGCAACACAATTTTCCCTGTTCCTAGCACATGAACTTTCTCTCATAATGCTAAGCAAAGTTGGGACTGCCCTTAGCTCGGCGAGATCCTCCACAGCCCTCTGATGTGTTGATAGCATTGCTAGTATTGCCAACAGCTCATCAACATGAACCCCATTCTTGATCTTCTTTAAAACTACCCTTACTGCCCCTTCACGGACTGCCCTTGCCTTATTCTCTTGTATGATGCAAAGGTTGAATATAGCCGAGGCAGCGTCCTTCACTGCCATCGCGTGCCCCCCCTCTAAAAGATCAATCAAGGGTTTCAACGCACCAGATTTTCCGATTAGGACCTTGTTTGAATCAACAGCAGACAAGGTGAAGAGAGCCGCAGCTGCATTGCTCCTTGTTTCAGGTGTTCCACTACTCAATGAATCTATTAGCAATGTGATCACCTTAGGTGTCTCGGCAACAAGCTTCTTGTTGCTGTCATGGATTGAAATGTTCAATAAAGTAGTGATCAAATCCTCTTGGAGATCAGGGTGACATTCACTACTAATACTATTATTACTTGCTGATGAAAACGATCCTCTCCTCTGTGTTAAGGGTTTTAATAACCGAGGTATAGCCTCAGTTGATTCGCCAAAGAGTGCCCGAAATGAGGGCATTCGTTTGGTAAGGAGCCTAAGTTCTTTAGCAGCTGCCTTTTGCTCACCAATTGATTTCGACATTTTGTCAATCAAAGATGAAAAATAGTCCCTATCATCCTCGGTTGCACCTTCCTCATTTATATACCCAACCTGATCAGGGGTCTCCATCCCCCGAGTCTCACACCACTGAGAAATCATTTCCCTAACCAAGTAATTCGGAGTGAGGAGCGAATGTGAGAGAACTTGTTGCGTAATCGGACACACCCTGTGCCCTGCTTTCAGCCATTTCTGAATGTAAAGTCTGTCATAAGTCTGTAACAAATCAAACAACCAAAACCCAATTAACAAATAGTAAAATCGATTTCGCCAATGAAACAAAATCCAACTAACAAATTGAAAAATCAATTCTACATTACTTCAATTGATTGAAAACAAGAACAATTTTGTCTAACAACATTAGATTAAAGTTAAACAGTGACATTCTTAGGTCAGAGATAAAGCACACAGTCCAAACAACAAAATGTTAAACTACTAAAGATGATTTGATATGGCTAACATAAATTAAACAAGTCTTAATAAAAAAGGATTAAAGCAAAACTCCTGGTTAGTGAAAACAGTCAGCTAACAACAAAAGTAGAATAAGCTAATTAGAGGATTAAAACAAGGATTAAGGGGGACCATTTAGCAGACATCATTATAATCAAGGTATACTTTACTTTTCAACTTTTGTCATTAGCAAAACAAAATTAACCAATGAACAAACACTAGCACATTAATACATTTAATTGGACAAATCAATTAATTCCTTCAATGTTGCGCAACATTAAAAAGATTAGCACATACAAGTTGGTTGAAAAATGCCCTCAAATGACAAGATTTCATGAAAGATTATATATTCATATGATTCAATAATGCATTAAATTAGTTCATTGCATAAAGCCAGAATTAGGTTCTTAGCATTGAAATAAAGGTAACCATTACTTTATCTTCTGACAAGAATCAATTTTTTTTTTTACTTAATGATAATGACACTTGATAACAAGAAAAACCCAAAAATCCTTGACAAAAACCCAGAAAAATACACTTAAAAATTAATTTGAATCAATGAAAATTCATGCAATTCAAGAAGAACCCATTTCAATTCACACCATTTCCTACATACCCAATTAAACAAAATACATTAGATTGCAATTTTAAAACAAAAATTAAAAAAAAAATCACAAAATTGAATAATTGAAGAAGCATTATTGTTATATACCTGCCCAGTGGAGATGATGACAGGATCTCGCATAAGTTGTTTAGAAAGAGGGCAAAGGAATTCAGGAGGACATGAGAAAGTACCATCATCAAGCCTCAGCGACGTCGTTCTCTTCAATTTAACATCTTTTAAAGCAGAAAGAAGTTCTTTTGCTTTATCAATGGTGTCAACAAACGCTGAAGAAGAAGAATTTGAATTCGAAACAAAATCATTATTATGAGAACTGCTATTATTACTATTAATTTGACTATCTTCTTCGTCTATAATGGCTTTCATTAACATTCTAAGTTCTTTCTTCAACTCAAGAACCCTAATTGAATCACCTTCAGAAACTACCCCTGTTTTTGCCATTCAAAATTAGGGGAAATTGACGATAACCCAGTTTAGATTTCACGCTGAATTGAATTGGGAATTCATCAAAATCGGATTTTGATTCGTAGTTTTGGAAGAATTTGAACTGGAAATCACCAAGTACAAAAGAATTGAATTTTAATTTATTTTAATTTTTGGGGTTTTTTTTTTTGTATTTTTTTAAGAAAGATAAAGATGATGATAATGGGGATGGTAAGAGTAAGGATTATCTGTCAAAGAGTGAGGAAGAAGAGGGAAAAAAAGAGAGTGAATGAATGAGAGCACGAGGAAGGAGAGAATGAAGAAGGAAAGAATATTAATATTAAATAGTGGAGTACTCCGTAAAAATATAAATAAATTAAAAATAAAACATAGAGGGAAAAATAGTGGGACCCGAAAGGTCCACATTGCACGCCACCAAGGAATCCACAGGGGAGACCAGCTGGCAGAAACGCGGGGGAGAGAGAGGGTTTTGGGCCGGGTCGATGGGCCGGGCTGGGCTTAGTTGTCACATAACTCGTTTTGCAATAACTCACTCATGTAAAATTGTAGAATGTAGATCACTATACTTTCTTCCCATTGTGGACTTTTTAGTGAGCTTGTTTTAGATCTACTACTACTATTACCACTATTTTGCACAATGCACATTGCCAAATGCCAATAATATTAGTAGTATTATTTTACACATACCTACCAATCTACCATATCAATGATCAATGCATTTGTACATGCATAGTGATGTGGTTAATGACTAAATGGGTCCTTTCACGATTTTTGGACGTATTCTCTCTAGCTCTTTATTAGATATAAAGATGAGATTAGGACATGTCGTGTCTAGGGGTGAAAGTTCGGTCTATGGTTTGAATTATTGCCCAATCCAAATCCAAATCATATAT
Source organism: Suaeda aralocaspica (assembly GCA_016808085.1). Lineage (NCBI taxonomy): Eukaryota > Viridiplantae > Streptophyta > Magnoliopsida > Caryophyllales > Amaranthaceae > Suaeda > Suaeda aralocaspica. Next base: position 1,773,817 of record PYUH01000221.1, read on the forward strand.
TTTCGGTCTTTGAAATTTGAGACCAATTCAATCCATATTGAATTTCAGTCCAATCCAATCCAATCCACCTAAGTTCGGGCTTGCGATTTTGGATCCAATCTAATCCGAATTTTAAAGATATTTTTTTTTGTACAACAGTTCTTGCTTAGTATATTTGTAGCAATAATCTGTAGTACTATCCAATAACTCAATAAATCAAATACTACACACACTTTGAAAAAGGATAATAGAGAATTTTAGGATTTTGCTAGCTTTTGGTGTTTTAGACATAACTACTTAACAAGTAGTAGGCTTAAGGACATTAAGGACTTAAAGGTTTATTACTATTCGGTCTAAAGTTCGGTGTACGATCTACCGAGGGGTCCAGTCCGAGTCCAAACCGAAAAATTAAAAAATTCACAATCCAAACCGGTCCAAATTACAAAAAAGTCCGATCCAAATTTCCAAAATGATTTGGTTTGGTTCGGTTTTCGGTTTAAATCCAAATTACTTTCACCCCTAGTCATGTCATACTTCATATACATGTGTGTGTGTTTAATGAGGTGGTTTAAGATGTGGTCTACTAAAACCTTGTTTTTCTAGATAATTTTCAATTAAATTCAGTCCATTTCAATAAATATAAGTTTATATTTTATATTCATTTTGCACATATAATAATTCATTTTAGTTTATATGAGTTCAAAATAACAAGGCCTAAATGCTAACACATAAACAATGTGCTTACGATTTCTGGGTGGTACCATAAGTTCACACATTGAGTTTTGATTGCCCTGGATGACCATGACCAATTGTAGAGCCTTATTCTTGGTATTAATTCATAGTAAATTGAACAACTTGGTAATGGCAGCATTGACTTTATGATCATGGGTTTAAAATGCAAATCAGTTCCTCAATAAATAATACCCTCCAAAAGAATAAAAAATTATCCAATACTAAAAAGATCACATGAGGTATGTAACTAGGGATTAAAGTATTATACATCTTGGTAAAAGACTTAGTCCACAAACAACAAAATATCAAATGGCACAATTATTTCTCTCAAAATAAAAGGATAATATTATATATAGCCCTAACACAACCCTTAGTCCCTTATGCATTTAATATATTTCCACTTTAGGTAATAGTTTGTAGATGTAAGTAAAAATTACATGCGCATTGATGTAATTCATGTTTGAATTGGAAATTCATTTTCATTTTTAACACCTTATACATAGCCGCTATTGTTAGCACCTTATAAAATCTTAAATCATGTTAAAGAATAAAATGGTTGACGAAAGCTATTGAAAAGTAGAATTGTAGAATGTTATCGCTTATTAGTCTTATACTGACCATCTTCTATTAGAAATGTATATGTGAGCAACCTTCACTTGCGCAACCTACAGAGCATCACAAAAGACTTTGAGATTTAGTTCAGTTTAGTTCACTTCAACTCTTCTTTTATTTTGTTAATATTATTTGTTCATGTATATTATATTGTTCGTATGTATTATTTTGTTCATAATATTTTTTTCTTGATACTTCGTAATATATTAATTCATAATTTTATCATTATATTGTACTTAGATTTATTTTGTTCATAATATTATTAGTGTGTTCTTAATATGTTTTTGAAACATTAATCATATTTTTTTGTTTCATATATATATATATACACACATATTTATTAGTTTATAATTTTCACGAAAAAATATTATGAAACTATCATTCAGGAAATGAAACAAAAATATTAGTGAAATATCATTATAAAAATATTGTTATACCACATAAATGGATTGCCATTCACAAAAATATGAAAATATATTACTGATTTTTTATTTCATAAAATATAAACTACCAATAATAAACAAAAAAATTGTTATTCCTGGACCTCAACCAAAAGCTTAAGTTTTTGGTTGACTTGATCCTCTAATATGGTATTAGCGCTAACGTGACACAAATGTCACGGATTCGAATCTCATNACATTAAGGACTTAAAGGTTTATTACTATTCGGTCTAAAGTTCGGTGTACGATCTACCGAGGGGTCCAGTCCGAGTCCAAACCGAAAAATTAAAAAATTCACAATCCAAACCGGTCCAAATTACAAAAAAGTCCGATCCAAATTTCCAAAATGATTTGGTTTGGTTCGGTTTTCGGTTTAAATCCAAATTACTTTCACCCCTAGTCATGTCATACTTCATATACATGTGTGTGTGTTTAATGAGGTGGTTTAAGATGTGGTCTACTAAAACCTTGTTTTTCTAGATAATTTTCAATTAAATTCAGTCCATTTCAATAAATATAAGTTTATATTTTATATTCATTTTGCACATATAATAATTCATTTTAGTTTATATGAGTTCAAAATAACAAGGCCTAAATGCTAACACATAAACAATGTGCTTACGATTTCTGGGTGGTACCATAAGTTCACACATTGAGTTTTGATTGCCCTGGATGACCATGACCAATTGTAGAGCCTTATTCTTGGTATTAATTCATAGTAAATTGAACAACTTGGTAATGGCAGCATTGACTTTATGATCATGGGTTTAAAATGCAAATCAGTTCCTCAATAAATAATACCCTCCAAAAGAATAAAAAATTATCCAATACTAAAAAGATCACATGAGGTATGTAACTAGGGATTAAAGTATTATACATCTTGGTAAAAGACTTAGTCCACAAACAACAAAATATCAAATGGCACAATTATTTCTCTCAAAATAAAAGGATAATATTATATATAGCCCTAACACAACCCTTAGTCCCTTATGCATTTAATATATTTCCACTTTAGGTAATAGTTTGTAGATGTAAGTAAAAATTACATGCGCATTGATGTAATTCATGTTTGAATTGGAAATTCATTTTCATTTTTAACACCTTATACATAGCCGCTATTGTTAGCACCTTATAAAATCTTAAATCATGTTAAAGAATAAAATGGTTGACGAAAGCTATTGAAAAGTAGAATTGTAGAATGTTATCGCTTATTAGTCTTATACTGACCATCTTCTATTAGAAATGTATATGTGAGCAACCTTCACTTGCGCAACCTACAGAGCATCACAAAAGACTTTGAGATTTAGTTCAGTTTAGTTCACTTCAACTCTTCTTTTATTTTGTTAATATTATTTGTTCATGTATATTATATTGTTCGTATGTATTATTTTGTTCATAATATTTTTTTCTTGATACTTCGTAATATATTAATTCATAATTTTATCATTATATTGTACTTAGATTTATTTTGTTCATAATATTATTAGTGTGTTCTTAATATGTTTTTGAAACATTAATCATATTTTTTTGTTTCATATATATATATATACACACATATTTATTAGTTTATAATTTTCACGAAAAAATATTATGAAACTATCATTCAGGAAATGAAACAAAAATATTAGTGAAATATCATTATAAAAATATTGTTATACCACATAAATGGATTGCCATTCACAAAAATATGAAAATATATTACTGATTTTTTATTTCATAAAATATAAACTACCAATAATAAACAAAAAAATTGTTATTCCTGGACCTCAACCAAAAGCTTAAGTTTTTGGTTGACTTGATCCTCTAATATGGTATTAGCGCTAACGTGACACAAATGTCACGGATTCGAATCTCATCTACCCCTCCATACTAAGTGGAATTATTAAGCGCAAGGTATAGGGGGCCATACTACATCCACACTTCAAGCACAATCGGCTCTCGTGTGAAGGGACATAATAGGGTATATAAACTATTCATGTGCCTCATGCCCTCAACCATGCTTTATTTTGGTTATTGGGTTGGTCATCAAGTCAAAATTGAAGTCAACATGCTCTTTAATTATTTTCTCATTTGAATATTACTTTAATTTGTCATGTAAAATGCAAAGATATAGAGATTTATCTCCCAAAATAGCATGTTAGAAACAAAATATTTATAAAATAAATACTTTATATTTTACAAAATGACTAATATACTTGTGTGCCCTTATTAGGGAATTTGATCTTATCGGGAAAAAGAGGGTCCTCGGACAGCTTATCAAGGTTCAAAAGATCATAAAAAAGTTATCAGATAACAAAAAAGACCAGCGTTCCCTTATTAGGGAATACGATATGTAAATGCGAAAACAAAACAACTTGTTAGAAGCTAAAAACGATCATGGATCACTCCAAGGTTATTAGAAGCAAGTGAATGAAATTTGGGGAGAAAACAAGGTACATCATCAGAAGGCCCTCCAAAAACCGAAAATAAAGGATATAAGTCACGTTTTACGGGGGGTATTTGGTCCCAAACAAATATTGGCCTAAAATCAATATATGTTGAAGCATATAAAAATTAATGAATATATACATAAGCAAATTTAGCTAGCAAATGATATTAAGGATACATGAATTGATACAAAAATCTCTATTATCAGATAAATATTTATGTTGTGAGATTTTAAGAGATACTGATTCTGAGTGTGAGTATGAATATGAGTCTGAGAGTGAGACTAGTCTGATACTGAATTTGAGTCTGACTCTGATTCTGATTTTGGCGAAGAGGAATTCATGGGGGCATTTGTGAATACGTTTGACAGGGATAAATTCGTAGCTCGACTGAATACATATACACGAGCCGATAGCAGGATTCCCACCTGGCACCTGATATACTCCATGTTGCTACTTACCACAAATTTCTCTATTTATGAGCTTATGGAAGGAAGAATATCTTGTAAGTATCTTCCATTTTTGTATGTCACTTCAACTCGATTGGTTTATCCATTGTACAGACAAGGAGGAGTTTGCCCTTTTTCTCATCCATAACCGTACCACGTACCATGACTTAATTAATAGTTAGGTGTTTCATATCCCTGAATTAATATTTTTCGAGAGGTTTTGCATGCAAACACCGTGCTCTAAACTGTGCTGCCGCCTTCCTCGAATCTGCGACTAATAATATTGATGGCTTCATCAGAGATAGTTTGACCCGAACTCTTGATTGGCTGCTGCCCTTGTCTTGTGACCTTAGCTTGTTCAACTCTTTTGTACGCTATGGGGCTCGTCCTGATTATGTTGATTGCAGCTAGAGTAGCAATCAATGCTTTGAGGCACATACTTATGTATGCCTGAATGTGTTTTTAATCAAATTAATTGAATTGAACTGAATTGTCATCGTGCACACCTACGTATGTACTTATAAAGTTAAATTTGTATAACTTGCTGATAATGATCCAAAAGCCGATGTCAAGCTCGATCATTCTGTTGATGTGCGCCCCTGAATTGGTATTTAGTTGCTTACTGTCTACTGTAATATATGCGCGCTTATGCTTAAATAATCATATCATACCTTTTGTTCTTTTTATTCAGTTCAAATCTTTGATGCTATATATCGCGCTACTGGCCTGGCTTCACATTCAGATACTCCGATCCACAACTTCACAAACTCTGCTTATATTTTATATATCCGATTTTGCCAAATTAAATGTTACATCTTGCTGCCTTAATTACTTATTTCTTTTCCCGAAAGGCTATTGTTTGACCCCCTTCTACTGATCGATCACCCCACGTACGCCTGGCTATATCCCAAGATGTAGCATTGTAGCACCACAATATATGCGTTCCCAATATAATGGCCATCAACAGTTCAAGAAGGAATGGAATGCCGCCTAGACATGTCATTCACCACTGTCCTTCCCAAAAGGAGCTTAGCTTAAAATGCAGTGCAGTGCTAATTTCAAATTTAATTTATATATATGTGCTTCATTTCGTTCTTTTATTAATTCAGTATGTACTAATTTACTTGCTGAATTATTATCCATAGTCAATCTGGGGTATTGTTAGACATTGCAAACGATATGATCTCATCTGCGATGTGGGAGGAGATCATCCATCAGCCGCACAACTCCAATGTCAACTTCTTAAAAGAAAAGTAATCCGATCCTTATATGTGAATGTGGTTATATTTGCCTTAGCTTATCATATACTTGAGTACATATCATTTTTTATTGTCTAATTCTTTACTTATGGCTAGAACATGTGCTTGGTGATTTTTCGTTCCAGGGCCATTCCAACGTCGTCTGAAGGTACGTTTTATTGACTGTTACGAGTCCCAGCTTGTGACCGTTCTCTCACTAGTCACTATCATGCATCTTGCAAATAAAAGCTTAAGCATTGTCATATAGGAAACAATTTTATTTGCAACAAAGGAACAATTTTGTCTAACAAAAAAAAAAAATGCCTCACATATGTTGTATTAATTGAACAAATGATGTTACATTGTTGAATGTTGATCATGACGATATGGTGTCAACTAATTTTGAAGGGCTTAGTTATACTGCTCCGCCTTTGGAGAGTTTCCATTATGCATCTAGAAAGGGTGTTTTTCCGTGCATCCTTGGCAGTGTCATTTGGCTGTTCAGTGTACGCTCCTCTCACACCTTGCGAGCCGTCAATTTCAACATCCTAGAACCTGAACAAGATCAAATACAGTTGTTTGAACAACCACAAGCGAAGTTATTACTGTAAGTGTAATGGTTCAACGTTGACAAAGGTATGCGCTCCTCTATCTTGGATTGCAAAGAGGAGTATTAGGTAGGTGTGACAAGTAGTAACTTGTGTTGACAAGAATTTGTCCATATATTCTAGGTGATTTGTTATGTATGAACGTGTGTCGATCTGCTGCAATCTCAGCTCTTATAATTTCAGTTGTTTTGTTGGTTCTTCTAGCTAAGCTAGCCTTGTATCCGATCCCCTTAACGTACTAGAGGAGACCCATGAATAAAGACATCGTGCTGATAACATGTTATAAAAATAGAAGAAAAAAAAATATATATATATATATATAATGAAAGAAGTAGTTGTAGACTTGTAGAGAGTATCTAATCTTTATTTTATGTAAGTATGCATGTTTATCCCAAAAATATTGAAAGATATTAATTCAGTAGTATGTGAGAAAGCGCATGAGTTAATGGACAATCACCCTTATGAATATTCTGTAACAATTTTTTCCTAATTTGATTTGATAAGTCTGACAATACAGTGTTGATATAAAATGAATATAGCCAATAATTCATGTGAGAAATATATATAGAAAAACAATTACAATTTACGAAGTTACAAACACGTGCATATATGTAGCACATAAACGAGAAAATGCGAATTCTAGATAATAAGGAGACGGGAAAATGTATACGAATATCAATAATTTTTTACAAAAATTGAAGACAAAAACAAAAATATCTTACACATAAACAAATAACTTTATATGATATCACAAACAAGAAAATAAATCTTAAATAGTGAGCGTGGGACATCGATCATGATATCACCTACTATACATGCGATAAAAAAAATTGGATAAAAACAAGACGGAGCCCGAAACAATCATCTAAAAGCCAAATAGAAACTATAATTCACACTTTTTTAAAAACTCTAGAGTCTAAAAAAAATTGCCGAAATTTTATAATGTGCCCCAATGGTTAAAAGAGGACCACCGAGCAGCTTTTTAAGGTTTAAAAGGTCATAAGACAAGTCTAGCGAGAACGATCCCAGACAACTTTTCGAAAGCTAAAAACAAATATTATAATTCACAATTTTCAAAAGTTTTATGGTTCTAGGAAAAAAATATATTGCTGAAAATTTTACATGATGCCCATAGGGTCAAAATAAGAGGGTTATCACACAACTTGTCGAAATTCGAAAGTTCATAAGAAGGTAACATGATAACGGAAAAGACCAATATGTCCTTTTTCGGGAATTTTATAGAAGAGAAAGCATAACAAGTTTTTGAAAGCTAAAAACGATCGCAGGTCATCGGGAGGTTACCAAAATCAACTGGGTAGATTTTGGGGTGAAAACGAGACAGAGCCTTGGATGGCCCTACAAAAGCCAAAAATGAAAGTTATAAGTCATTTCACGGCCCTGAAAAAAATATTTGTCTAAAATTTTACATGTTGGCCCTCAGATTAAGGAAAGACCCCCAAACAATTGAAAACGGTTAGAAAGCTAATAATACAATACTGAGAGGGCAAAAGATACCCTATTTCGAAATTTTGAGGATATATATCTAGAACAAAGGTAATTCGGGCACGACGTAAGATGATTCATGAGAGGATAATATAAGCCGGGTACTCAAATTTAGGACAATTAGAATCTTTTGTATATAAGTCTCAAAGTTTTCGAACGCTTCATTTAACATCATTTCGATTTTTAAATTAAGTATAGGAAACCTTTCAAAAGAGTTTTGTAGACACTTTTGAGGGTTCGAGTTTCTAAAACGTCAAAAGTCTAGGTCCTAAAATATTTCGTACTTCATAGATTCTCATCGCATAGACTTATTTCGACCAGCACTGCAGGATGCTTATATTGATACTCCTCACCTCATACTCCCTTCGTTTTCTTTTGATACGTTTTGACTTGCATATATGTCAATGCATTTGTTTGACCTTATATATATTTTGTTACATATATGTAAAAATACTAATAATTGGATATAAATAACGTACTTATTAAGTCGAATCAAACAAAATCCTATATGATTATATATTGATAACAATTTAAAAAATTATCCCATCTTAGAAATAATATTAAAATTCAAACATACCAAAAATTTAGGAACGGAAGGAGTATTAATTACTCAGCAGTATAAATTAATAGTTGCTAATATCAATGCCAACAGGGCAGTAGGACGGTAGGACCGCAGTTCAACAAAATTCAATAGTATGACGGTTCCTCTATAAAATATAGAAAAAGATAAAAATAAAATCAATTTATCATCAACTTAAACAGTTAAATCCATATCGAATTGCGAGATTCCGGGAAGATCACTCCGATTCTCCGTTGCCCTATTATCACTTGATCTTCCCAATTTAACCCCATCTTCAGGTTATTCTCTCTCTCTGTTTTTTTTTTTTTTAATTTATTTTTTTTATAGTGGGTTTAAATTGTGAACTCGAATTTTGGTGTATTAATGGTTTTTATATACAACATAAAGATTTGATCTTTAGTATTACTATTACTGAAATAATTGTGGGTGTACAGTATAATTTTAGTGTTCTTAATTTGTATGAGAATTTAGATGAATTTGAGGGTTTTGAATTGGAACTTCTGTTAGTTTTCGAATTACTTCTATTATTTTGTTTGAATTTGAGTAAAAAGGAGTAAACTTGTTCATCTTTTTGACTTTCACAAGTTCACTATGTTGTAATTGTATGTTTAAGTTCTTCAATTTGGCTTTTTTGAATTAAATTTCTTTATTTTTGGGTGATTTTTTCATGTACTAAATGTTACATGTCAAAATTCTGCTGTTTATACATGTGGGTTTTAGAGTTTTAGGTCAATTATCATCATATGATTTCAGGAGGTTCTACTTTTTTAGTAATGGAGATAACAAAATTAAGGGAGAAGATTATAATTATGAATTTAGGCATTTTATTTACAATTGTGCCATTCTAGATGTTTGCTAATTTGTAAATTTTAGCAACTAGGAATTTCTCAAAGATAGAAGATATGTTATGCAAGTATACAACTTTATAAGTACTATAGTTGATAGAATTGAAAGTTTGCCCTTTTTTAGTTACTTATAGTTCACCTCAATTCCTTTGGTTGGAACAATCTAAAAGATTTGTGTTTGTGTAGGGTAATTGTTTCAAAGTTTTAAGATGGCGGGTCAAGGTCAGCGTCTGAACGTCGTGCCAACTGTTACGGTTCTTGGGGTTATTAAAGCCCGACTTATCGGTGCTACGAGAGGTCATGCTCTTTTGAAGAAAAAAAGTGATGCTTTAACTGTTCAATTTCGGTCGATCCTTAAGAAGATAGTCTCCACAAAGGAATCTATGGGGGACATTATGAAAACATCCTCGTTTTCTTTAACAGAAGCCAAGTATGTTGCTGGAGACAACATCAAACATGTTGTGCTTGAGAATGTCAAGACTGCTTCTCTTAAGGTCCGTTCTCGGCAAGAAAATGTTGCCGGGGTGAAGCTTCCCAAGTTTGAGCATTACACCGACGGGGAGTCTAAAAATGATCTTACTGGATTGGCTAGAGGTGGGCAGCAAGTACAGCAGTGCCGTGTGGCTTATGTAAAAGCGATTGAGGTTCTTGTTGAACTAGCTTCTCTACAAACATCGTTTTTGACACTTGATGAGGCTATCAAGACTACGAACCGTAGGGTGAATGCGCTGGAGAATGTTGTGAAACCGAAATTGGAAAACACCATTAGCTACATCAAGGGAGAGTTGGATGAGCTGGAAAGAGAGGACTTTTTTAGATTGAAGAAGATACAGGGTTTTAAGAGGAAGGAGGTTGAGAAACAGCTTGCTGCTGCTAAGCTGTTTGCGGAGGACCAAGCTGCAGAGAACTATGCTTTGCAGAGAGGAATGTCTGTTGGTGCAGCTCATAATATGTTAGGGGATTCCCAACAGGATGAGGACATTATCTTCTAATGTTGAGGTTAGTCTCCTTGGTTTCTACCTTGCAGATGTGTGGTTTTAGGTGATTTGCTCTTTGTAGAACAAAAATGTTAATCTTTTGTCAAAATAGATTGTATGTCTCAAATAAACGCATCAGGGATCTCTTGTTAGAATCATTCGGAATTGTTTATGTTTTTCATTTGTCGTTTAAATAACTTTGGATTCATGCATTGTTGTGAATCATGGTGATTTATTCACCTTGAGATGTTAAATATGTATTATTTGTTTGCTTTTCGTTGAAAAGACCGGATCTTCATTGTTCTATATATATATACATACTACGTGTTTCCGAACAGTTCATTGTTTATAATCATTGATGTGCATAAGGTCTCTATATTGGCTAGTTGTGATTTTATTTAAACAAGATGAGCAAGTTGAAATCTTGAAAAGATATGTTTTTATTGCGTCGGGCATTACTAGGTTAATTTATGTGAAGCAGAACTTTTTGGATCATCTACTTACTAGTTACTATTTCATAAATATCTCTGCTAGGTATCTGGTAGTCTTGACTTAGCTAGTGTCAAAACTGATTATAATGTGGTCTTCCCATAACTTGCCATATTGGATTTATATTGGTGGTATCTGTAGTTGTTGCCTGTTGATTAACTTTGGGTGCAAAAGTTAAGAATTTATACCTAAGTATACTTGGTGCGTGATAGATTTATATATCAGACTAAGATTAAAAGTGCTAGGCCTATTCTTTACTGTTGCATATCAGACCAAGATTAAAAGTGCTAGGCCTATTCTTCTCTGTTGCATTGTTCACTGTACGGCTGTACCTCTAGGAGGGTAACACTGGCTTTTGAAACTTGTGACTTTGATAAATTTAGACAGATAGAACTAGGTATACATCGTATCTACTTCTCTTTTGATGTAAGTGCATGGGAAGGCATGAGGTAATTTTTAGCCCTTTTTAAACTGTTACCGAGATTAAGCATTTGCTTTGGAGTTTGGATTACCTTCCATAATCGTGCTGCAAAATAGGTTTGAAGATTGTCGTATTAGTATAGAAGAAAGAGTAGAGGAAAAAAATATGTTACTTTCTGGAATACCTGAAAAAAAGGAATTCGGCATACAGATTCAAACCCATATATTTTCAAGCCATAATTACTTTACATTTGGAGTTGCACAATTCCACACTTGTACACTCCAGAAAAGAAAACCAGTTGTAGTTATGATGCAATTCTTTTTTGATTGCGCCCCCTCTTATAACTCTGTATGTTGGCTTGAATATTCTGCTGTGTGGGAGGTCTGGTAATCAGGAATAGATATCCCTCTTTCCTTCATCTTCATGACAACCTCGGAGCTAGAACCAAACAGTCCTCCTGTTATGTCTATGAAACCTGGGTTCTGACTATTGAGGACAGAGAAAATAGTGGAAAACTCATATCCTAGGTTGAAAATGAAATGAAGCATACCCTTTGGAATGATGAATACATCACCTTCCTTTAGAATCTTCTGGAACACCTGGTTTCTCGTGTCAACAAACCCTACTCTCACAGTACCCTTGCTTACAAAGAGTATCTCTGCAGCCCGAGGATGGGAGTGTGGGGTCACAATCCCATCTTCATCCAGATCAGTCCGAGCCAATCCAAGGCCCAAGGTGTTCAGACCTGGAAATTTGGCTGCAGTCGCAATGTTTGTGGAGGACCTGATGATGTTGTAGGTATCCCCAGCCGATTTGAGGTATGAGGTTTTAAAATCAGAGGCTGTTACATTTGCAGGATTCTTGCAAGGATAACCATTGATAAAGATTTTGTTGTAATGGTTGTTGCAACTTTGGGTGGCTGCTGGGCAGTAATCTTGGAGGTTATCGTTGTCTGCTAAGCTTAGTTTGAAGCTTACAAAGAGGAAACATAAGATGACATGCCATGGATAAAACATTTTTGGGGCTGGTTTGTCTACGTTCGATGTTCCGCAAGTTATCTTTGCTAGAATTTGTTGTGGATGATGAAAACGAATGTTTAAATGCAGACTTGTTTCTTGTCTTAGAGTTCACTCTCTTTGTTTCTAGGAAATGGTGGGGTTGGATTAATCTTCAAGTGTGATTACTTAGAAGTAATATAGCTGTTGAAGTCTCCTTTGCACCAAAAAGAAATGTGCATGTGGGACTACTAGAGAGTAGAGACCTATGTAGAAAGCAGAATATTACTCCGTAGACTATAAAGTCGTAAAAAATTTGATAGTATAAGAGTATGTTTAAGGTATAAAACAGTTCTTAAACCTGTAGTAGAAGATTGGGAAAAAAATAGTTGGTTGGAGTATCAGTCCAATATCAGGGGCTAAAGGCATTATTTTAGCCTTTGATTGGGTACCTATGAAGGCATATGTGAACAACAGCCTGGAAGAATGGGAGGCCTTTTTAGATGTATTGCAGAATTGGTAGGATTTGCATTTTTATTGCACTTGACTAGTTCCATATATACCTAATTGAAAGAGGCATTCTAACAGCACTCCCAGACTCTATGTTATGTCATTCTAATTGTTGCACGGCTTTTAGGCTCCTTATTGAGAGGGACACACAATGCACAAAACCTTTTTACGTAGTGGCTAGGTTTGGAATTTGTCAATTAGATTTGCATTCGGAACATGTGGTTTGATATATGCTTAATTAGTAGTTACTCTGTGTTACAGTTTCAAACTAATGATGGAACACTATCAGGCCATGTTCTTTCGGAGTTGTTTCTCACTTTTACAGTTCTATTCGGTTTCATTTATTTTTATTTTAAACTTTAGACCAATTCAGTTTTTGGATATTCATGGTTGTGCTGCATTTTTTTTATGGTAAAGTTTCAGTCCACAGTTAATCCCTGATCCCTCTATTTACCATATCATTAGGGAGCAGTCCTTTTATGCGAATTAAATACTGCATACTCATTATGTGCTAATCATAAGGTGTTAAGGATAGATGAGCTGTCAACTGATGTGGCAATTATGTTTATTTTTTTATTATTTACCGTAGAGTTCGTTAATGATGTAATGTTAATTGAATAATGGCTACGCTTGATTAACCTTTTTTTATACTCTTAATAAACTTCATGCATGTTCAATGAGAAATGTCACAAAAACCAAACCAAACACTACATCAAATAAGGGTAGATATTCATCATGGTCCAATGAATTTTTTGGGGTAGCCCGCCTAGTCGGGTAGATAAGAAGAAATGATTTATCAAGTCGGAACATCGTACAGGTCAATCCCAGCTGATCTAGTGGCTAGACCCTTTGGAAGTTAGGAGGTAGGAAGGATAATGAACCTAAAGTTGTCCCTGTAGAAAGTGAATCCTTAACTGCCTAGCCTATTCGAAAGTACGTACTCCATAACACTACATCAGTTGACAATACAAGTATTTAGATGTAACAACGGAGTATATGGCTTCTCCGATTCTTGATCTTTTTTATTTTAATTTATTTTATCTTCATCTTCTTCTAGAGTTAATCTTACTATGTAGCAATTAAACATATAAATAAACAGATGGCTCCCACATTAAAAATGACATGCATAAAACTTTGTTTCATTTCTCTATGTAGCAACTAAATTGGTATGGAGAGAGTTATAGGTTTTGACTGGTTAAAACTTTAAATTCTATGGAAAACTCTCTTATCCTTCAAAACCTCCCTCCACCAAACATCCCGTATAAATATATAATTACTTCAGCTTGCAGATGTTCACAAGGCAGCATGTGTGCTGGAATTCTGTAATGTTCCATGTTCAAGTCAACATGGGTTTCGTAGTGACGTACATTCCCCTGTGCTGCAGCTGGGATGGGCTGGGATATATCCAAAGGTGTAGGTGGGCCACGTCATCATCTTTACCTGCTATATGGGCCTTTTGAATCACAGCCCATGAAGTCTTTTATGGGGCCTTGGCTTGGACAATGTATTCCAAAGCAAAGCCCAGCTTATATGACAATCCTACAAAGTACAAATCCCAACCTATAGCTTAGAGCTATTCATGGACGACATAACGGGTAGCCCACAAAACCTAACCTGTCAGTCCCACTCTAAAACGGGCTTGGACAAAAGGTTTTTTAAAAAGTTGTAAATGGCTAGGCTAAGCCTGGCGTACTAATTTAATGGGCGGTAGGGATTTATTGAAAAGCACACGTCCGCTGAAAACTACAAATAATTGGTAATATAAGGTTAAAAGGGATACATTGTAAGATTAAAGTGTTACAAATCCTTTTACTTACGGGGTGCTCGTATGTACAAAATAAAAGGTTTAGAGAGTCTCGAAAAAAAAAAAAATTCCTTATTCAGAGAAAGTCATAAGAGCAATAATAATAAGTTTTTAGAGGCCGAAATCAATCGTGGGGTGTCTAATGGTAGCCCATAGTATATGGTTATATAAAAAACACAGGGCAAAAATATGACAAAGCCCGAGGCGTCCCCTTCGGAGATCTTAAGGGAAGACTATTATTCGCTATTTCTAGAGGTTCTGGGGTCCCAAAAATAAATAGCCAAAAACTTACGGGGGGTACCCGTATGGTCAAAATATGACCAAGAAATTTGGGACCCTAAAATCCGGGGCCTCTACAACCCCAAATACTCAAAAAACAGTGAATAATAGACTTTGTTTGAGGCCTCCCGAGGGGCCTTTCCGAAACCCGGAGCAATTTCGCCACATTTTTTCACCACGTGCTAATGACCACCACAGGACTACCCATGCCCAGTTTCGGCCCCAGAAAACCGTTTTTCATCCCTCTATTAAGGATTCCTAACTATTTCAGGGCCCGTGTAAAACACTGTTAACGTTCCTCTTCAGGCATTTTCACCCCAAGCTGTCTAGTCTGGGTTCATATTATAACCAAATATGTAACCCGGATGGTTTTTCCCAAAATTTTCTTTCGGGACCCCAAATACTCAAAAAACTGTGAATAATAGCCTTTGTTTGAGGCCTCTCGAGGAGCCTTTTCGACACCCGGAGCGTTTTTGCCTCGTATTTTCTCTGCGTGCTAAGGACCACCACAGGACTCCCCAAGACCACTTTCGGCCCCAAAAATCTTGTTTTCATCCCTCTATTGAGGATTTTCGAACAAGGAAAAAACAACTATTTCAGGTACCGTAGAAAAACCTGTTATCGTCGCTCTTCAGGCCTTTTAACCCCTAATCATCTGGTTTGGGTTTATATTATAACCATATGGACACCAGGATGTTTTTTCCCAATTTTTTTTTCCGGGGCCCTTCAATACTAAAGAATAGAGAATAATAACCTTTGTTTAAGGCCTTCCGATAGGTCTCCCCGAAACCAAGAGTGTCTTCACCCTTTTTTTCACCGCGTACTAAGGACAACAACAAGACTCCCCAAGACCGGTTTCGGACCTAGAAAACCAGTTTTCATTCCGCTATTAAGGATTTTCGAACAAAGAAAAATCAGATATTTTAGGGACAGTAGAAAAACCTGTTATCGTCCCTCTTCAGATTTTTTCACCCTAAATCGCCTGGTCTGGTTTCATATTATAACCATACGGGCAACCCAAATGACTTTTCCCAACCTTTATTTTGGGACCTCAAATACTCAAAAAAAAATAATGAATAATAGCCTTTGTTCCCAATGGCCTTCTCGAAACCCAGAGTGTTTTCGCCCCGTTATTCCTCCGCGTGCTAAGGACCACCACAGGACTCCCCAAGACTAGTTTCGGCCCCAAAAATCCTGTTTTCGTCCCTTTATTGAGAATTCCCAAACAAGTGAATAATAGATATTTCAAGGACCGTGTAAAACCCTGTTATCTTCCCTCTTCAGGCCTTTTAACCCCAAATCGCTTGTCTGGGTTCATATTATAACCATACGAGCACCCCTGATGGTTTTTCCCAACTTTTGTATAGGGACCTCAAATTCTCAAAAAACCGTGAATAGTAGCATTTATTTGAGGCCTCCCGAGTGGCCTTCCCAAGACCCCTAGTGACCTTTATATGCACCTAGACCAAGCGGTTTGGGGTGAAAAGGCCTGAAGAGGGATGATAAAAGGGTTTTATCATCCCTAAAATAGTTGTTTTTCCCTTGTACATAAATCCTCGATAGTTGGATGACATTAGGATTTCTGGGGCCGAAATTGGTCTTGGGAAGTCCTGTGATGGTCTTTAGCACGCGGTGGAAAAACGGGGCGATAATGCCCTGGGTCTCGAGAAGGCTCCTCAGGAGGTCTTAGATAAAGGCTATTATTCACTTTATTTTTTAGTATTTGGTGTTCCGGAAAAAAAGTTGGAAAAAACCATCCGGGGTATCCGAATAGTTATAATATGAAACCACACTAAGCGATTTGGGGTGAAAAGGCCTGAAGAATGACAATAATAGGATTTTACACGGTCCTTGATATAGTTGTTTTTCCCTTGTTCGAAAATCCTCAATAGAGGGATGAAAACAGGTTTTCTGGGGCCGAAACTTGTCTTCAGGAGTCCTATGGTGGTTCTTAGAACGCGATAAAATAACGGGGCAAAAACGCTCTGGGTCTCGGGAAGGCACCTCGGGAGGCCTCAAACTAACACTATTATTCACTGTTTTTGAGTATTTGAGGTCCCGGAAAAAAAAAAGCTAGGAAAAACCATCCTGGGTGCCCGTATGATTATAAACCCAAACCTGACGATTTGGGGTGAAAAGGCCTAAAGTGGGACGATAACAGGTTTTTCTACGGTACCTAAAATAGCTATTTTTCCCTTGTTCAGAAATCCTTAGTACATGGATGGAAAACAAGTTTTCTGGGGCTTTGTCTTCGGGCGTCCTGTGGCGGTCCTTAGCACGCGGTGTAATCATGGGGCGAAAACGCTCCGGGTCTCGGGAAGGTCCCTCAGAAGACCTCAAACAAAATAGAAAAAAATTAGAAGAAACCATTTGCGGTCCCCGTATGGTTATAATATGAATGCAGAACAGGCGATATGGGGTGAAAAGGCCTAGAGAGAGACGGTAAAAGGTTTTTCTACGGTCTCTAAAATAGTTATTTTTGTCTTGTTCGGTAATCCTAAATAGAGGGATGAAAACAGGTTTTTTGGGGCCGAAACTTGTCTTAAGAAGTCCTGTGGTGGTCCTTAGCATGGGGTGAAAAATCGGGGCGAAAACGCTCCGGGTCTCGGGAAGGCCTTTTGGGAACCCTCAAACAAAGACTATTATTTACTATTTTTGAGTATTTGGGATCCCGAAAAAAAAATTGGGAAAAAATATTTGGGAAAAACCATCCGAGGTGCCCATATAGTTATAATAAGAACCCAGACTAGTCGATTTGGGGTGAAAAGGCCTAAAGAGTGATGATAACAATGTTTTATAGGGTAGTTGAAACAACTGTTTTTTCTTTTTTCTAAGGAGGCCATAAGAGGGATGATGAAATTTTTTTAGGGGTCGAAACCGATCATGGGGGGTCCTGTGGTGATCCATAGTAGGTGGTGAAAATACAGGGCGAAAATAGTACGAGTCCGGGGAAGGCCCCTTGGTTGGCCTCAAGTAAATGCTATTATTCACTTTTTTTGACATTCTGGGGTCCCAGAAAAAAAGGGTGGGATAAACCATCTGTGGTGCCCGTATGGTTATAATACAAACCCAAACAAGTCGATTTGGGCTAAAAAGGTCTAAAGAGGGATGATAACAAGGTTTTATAGGGTCCTTAAAACAGTTGTTTTACCTTTGCACAGAGGAGGTCATAAGATGGATGATAAAAGGTTTTTAGGGGCTGAGGCCAATCATGGGGGGTCCTACAGTGATCAATAGCACGCGGTGAAAAAACAGAGCAAAAATAGCTCATGTCCCGGGAAGGCCCCTAAGGAGGCCTCAGTTAAAGGCTAATATTCACTATATTTTGATATTCCGGGGTCCCATAAAAAATATTTGGGAAAATCATCTTAGGTGCCTGTATGGTTATAATACAAACTCAAAGTAGCCGATTTGGGGTGAAAAGGTCTAAAGAGGGATGATAATAATGTTTTATAGGGTCTTTGAATTAGTTGTATTTCCTTTGTTCGAAGGAGGCTATAAAAGGGATGATTAAATGATTTTAGGGGCCGAGACCGATCGTGGGGTCATGTGGTGATCCATTGTAGGCGGTGAAAATATAGAGCAAAAATAGTCCGACTCTCGTAATGGCCGCTCGGTTGGCATCAAACAGAGGCTATTATTGATGGGTTTTTGAGATTATGTCGTCTCTGAAAAAAAGTTGGGAAACTGTGCTATATATTTTGATTTGATAATGTTTGTTTGTGAGTTTTATAAAATTAAAATAAAATGTAAAATTATGAAATAAAAATACTTATGAGCCAAAGTTGATTTTAGCTCGCTTGTCTATACTTTCATCACAACTCATACAAACAAGTAAACAACAATAAGGTGGATCAAAACTACAAAGTGGTAAGAATGACCCTACAACAACCTTTATTCATTTCAATCCTTACATCTGCTAAAGGAGATCACGCTTGGTTATTATCTCTATCAATCAAAAACTAACTTATAATATTCTTGCTCTTTTCAATATGTCAAACTCATCATAACATACCTAAATGTCTCCCTTATCTCTTTTCCTTTATTCTTCTATCCTTTATTCCTTTAATTTGTATTATTACTCAATATTATGTTATGTCGATTTGATTAGTAAATTTTTTATTATTAGATGAATTTAGATTCATGTAATCACACAATTCCTTGTACTCTTGTAGAACGAACTTAATTGCAATGCATTCGGTATATATTATCAACCTTAGCTATACTTTTTTCCCTATTAATTATCACATAGTATTTTAGATATTTTTGTAGTTTCCTTTGATAATGTGCTATTTTTTTTTAACAAACATCTATTTCCTTTGTCTTTTTACTTGTTATATCAAATTTTCACATCTTTCAAGACGCAAGTTATAAAATTTATCTCAAATTTGGTATTATAAAGATTATATTTTTGGAAATTATGCATTCAGATGAAACAAACAAGATCTCATATATGACTACATTTACCTCACGCATTAATCACCAAAATGAGTCAAAGTTACACTATAAATAGTGTCAAAAATCCCAATGTAATAACTAAAAAAACCGAGGAAGTATATAATGCTTCAAAAAGGTTACTCTTATCTCATACTTCGCATGAGTTTGCACCACTAACATCTTCATAGCCGCATTATCCACGCCTTTAATTTGACTATATTTTTTTCATTTTTGTATATACAAGAAAAACAATACAGTACGTTGGCTGCTAACTCTTTTGATTGAGGCTATGTAATTGTCAATATATATGGATTTGCTAAAACTATTCATCTGAGGTTTTTATAATTATATGTTACTTCCTCTGTTTCATATTTTTTTTTTCGTATTATACAATTGGTTGATGGTAGCTAATGTAGCTTTCCACGAACAATACATAAGCTGTCCTGATTATATTTATATAGTGTATTAAGAGTTACTCCTCTTATTCATGTAATTATGTATAATTTTAAGATAAAACATCATACGCATTATAAAGTGAATTTTCTCCTATCAATAGGTCCACGTATTTAACGGTCCGTACCTATTTGCCCTTGCAAATAGAAGAAAAGAAGGTGATCGAAGACTAGGAGGTTCTTAAAAATAATGGAGTATCAAGTCGAAATGAACCCCACTAAGGTGACCAAAAGCTATGCAAGTGAAATCAACTACTCTTTCGCAATATGTAAAAGGCAAATTCCTACATTATACCACGTGTTGTATGCTCGTACAACATACTTAAGTACTAAAACTACTTAATTACTTAATTACTGTATACTAATTGAAACATACCAAACAATTAATATGATACTCCGTATTACTTAATGGTAGTTGATAGTTTAATTGCATGATTCTCTTGGTCTTTGGAATTAGATTTGTTTAGTGTAATTAATGTTTACTTTTCGTTATCCTTTTAGATATTATCATAGATATGCTCTTTGATTGTCTGTTTTCCGCGTTTCTATTACTCTTTCCGTCTATGATGCCATTATATTTCGTCGTACCAACTCTTTGAAATATTGAATATATTATTAGTCAAATGTACAAATATTTAGTTTATGTTATCTCAAAATTAAACTACAAAATTAAAGTTAATCTCAAAGTACAATCATAAACTATTATTATTATTTTATGACAACCTTTCTTATGATCTACTTAATTGAACATGGGATATATGCCACCTAGCTTGTAATATTTGATTACAAAATCCGCCTAAAGTTCATTTGCATGTTCTACTTCCTTCATCCTTTCTTTATTTAATTTATATGTTTTTGTAGGTCAACACTTGTTATATATATGTGTTTGATCAACTGTATTTTATTAATAGATATACAAATATGATATTTAAATGTAACGATATATCTTTTAAATTATATTTGTACTACATTATTTTTTCACAACTTTAATGCTTAATGAAAAAAAAAATAATAAAAAAAAAACAATTTTTTAGAGAATGGAAGAACTATAATTTTATAACAAATATCTTGCTAAAAATAATTCTACTTGGCATTACTTAAACTTGCACTTGTAACTTTGTGAGAGAAAATGCAGCCAGCTAGAATCAATCAAGTAGCATAAAACAATCAATTCATTATGTATCTACTCATGCTTAAGATACATTCACTTCCATCAATATTACAAATGCATGCCATAACTTATCTATATTTATTTGTTCTTTGGTTTATAAATAGATGTTATATTTTGCCTTTTGCTCTATTCACATAGTTACTTATACTAATAAATATTATATCTAAAGTAATACACCATACTACACCGATAATAACAAAATAAACTCAACATATATGATCGAGTATATAAATATAGCTTCTTACTTTGTTGAATCAATTGTGTTACAAAAGTAGTAACATAAAATGTCATTGGGTTCGTATAAATGAATTTTTCAATATATTGTCTTTCGATAATTATAAATAAAGTAGCATGTACACAATGTATATAATGATGTAACTCACGTTACAATTTGGTCCAACAGATTGTCAGATAGCATGCGTTTCGTATAATATAACACTTCTCAGCAATCAATGATCCAATAATAAAGAAATGTAACCAATAAAATAAAACGGACAGAGTATAAGCAAGGACCCACAAATAAGATACAAGAGACAAAAGGACACAAAAGTAAGAAGGAAGATGGATAAATAGATAAGTAGAGGCGCATAGGGCAGATGAAGTGAGTGCTTGGAGACGAGATTGGGGCAACATACATTTTACATAGGGGGGGTTTATATAAGTATTTATTTGTATTTGGTGTTTAATTTTTTTGGTGCTAGGACCCATATAATGTAACGCTAGCTAGGAGGGCCATAAATTAGTTGGAATACTTACTCTGATCAGAGTCATCACCCTTTCGTTTGTTTCTCTAGACATAATTCATGTCTTTTCCTCAAAAATTGATTGCATAAATATTCTTCAACTTTCTTTAATTTGTCTCTCTTTCTTATGTGAATAATCAAGAACAGCATAAATGGACACATGATTTTGATTTTCAAGAGATTGTCCTTTTTTTTT
The DNA here is from genome assembly GCA_016808085.1 of Suaeda aralocaspica. Taxonomy (NCBI): domain Eukaryota; kingdom Viridiplantae; phylum Streptophyta; class Magnoliopsida; order Caryophyllales; family Amaranthaceae; genus Suaeda; species Suaeda aralocaspica. The sequence goes on from PYUH01000221.1 coordinate 1,795,703, forward strand.
CTTTCTTTCTTTTTTTTTTAATGTGTATATGTTAGTATAATTGGATTTGGAAATTTGCTTAGTGCACACAATAATGCATGTTAATTATTGCTTCTCCAAAGTTTTTGGTGGTGTTTAGGTCTTGATTGATGACTAATAATTGCAATATATTGTGATTTTAAGGGAACCAACAAGATTTTGTGATTTATGGGTGTAACTTCATCAAACTAATCTTAGGGCCAATAATCGTAATGAGTTTTTAGTTCTCTTAAATAAGTTAGTATCAAATTTGAGCTACTCCATGAGGTTGCATTTGGGTCAGGGAATTGGTTTGGGTTAGGAGTGTTTTATACTTCCAACTTACTTTCCGGCACATATTATTCGTGTTTACTCGAATCAATTAGAGTTCCAATTCATTAGACCTGTTTTTTGGGCAAAACAATGGTATTTGATAGACCCGACTTGCTTTCCGTCACATATTATTCATGTTTGATTGAATCAATTAGGACATTGCAGATCCATTATTGAACCTATTTGTTGGCAAAACAATGGTATTTAATTAGATTCGTAATACTCAATCAATTTCTCATATGATCATGGTAGTTTCTAGACAGGACATATTCGATCATATGATTTTAATGGATCCTTTGAGTTGAGTGTTTAAGTTGGGGTAAGTTTTGTCACCTTTATTACGCCCCACATCTTATAAATTGCAAATTCACAAATGTCACAATATAACATGCATGGTTGAGCACGAACCTTGGGAGGCGAGGAAAAGGGTGTGTGTGAGTTGATTGGTACACAATTAGATAATTAATCACAATGTAAAATGATTAATTAGTATTAAAAATAGGGGCTAATTGATATAATGACCTTTAAATAATGCCAAAGGCCAAAGAAAAAGATTGACACATGAGCAATGTGTTTATTTGTTGGATAGAAAGCGAAGAAAATAGAAAAAAAAGATTATCCAAATGAATGACTTCCTTGTACTACAACTCTATTCAACGGCTAAGATTTCCTGCTTGAAAACAACAAGTCATCTTCCCACGTGACGTCTGCCTTCCGATTTGTTATTTCCATACAGCTTCGTGTCTTAACACATAAATACACGGTTCATTTTCCGCATCACAGATTTCCGTCATTTGTTTTCTTATTCTAATTAATTTATAGCCTACATTTGGTAATACCTTCTCCTCATAATCGATTTAAATTAATTTTTGGAAAACACAAAATATCAATGGTACTTCAATTCATGTCCAATCTCTTGTCCGAGTAAATTATTGGAAATTGGTAGAAACGTAACGTATCAAACTTTCTGCTTGATATATGTGTTTACATTTTTAGGTACTCGGAATATAACATTTAATTTCAATTTTAAGATTTATCAAAATACTTTGGTATATTTATTACATATTTATAAAAACTATATATCAAAAATTACATATTGAGTTGAATCAAATTAGTTTTCATATGGCTTCTTTAATTTCTTTTTAAATCCAAAAATCATAAAACTAAGCTTATTATATGAAGTTGAGTTACATTAAAAATAGGTAGTACTAAAATCTTGCAATTTCATTGTATTTATTCAGAAGTTAATACATAATCCTTAGCATCAAAGCTTTATCCCAAGTGATTTGATTTGGTGCATATTGCTCCGATCCTCCTACAAGAGAATAACGGAGTCATCGACATGCATTTTTATTCAAAATATAATGCACTTATATACTTGTAAAGTTATATATATTGTTTTCAACAAAGTAATCCTTCTTTTAATTATGTTTCTAAGGTTTGTTTGTCATGACAACATTGGAGTTCTCACTTATGATACAAAATTATGTTAATCATATAAAACAAAAGTCTAAAAATGGATAATAATGAGCTTATGAGAAACACCCCAATTATAGTAAAAAAAAAATTGATAATGAGACAAAATAGTCCGTAATCTTCAAAATATCCCCACACATGTAGTGTACTACGTATAAATATAACAAAAATTACAGAGTACAATTATGTGTGATTCTGACACCATAAATTTCATAAAACTAATCTAATTTAAGTAATTAGCATTAAATTAATTATTAATTAATTACCGAAGGAAATAAAATCTTTTCACCACCTGACACATTAAACCCAACAGACCTACATTTGACGGAAACATTATTCGACGCTTTAATTTTCGACGAAATCTCATGCGCCGGAAAATAATTTGTAGTTCGACGATAAGCTCCAAGCCATTTTATCTGCATGTAACGGTTTCTTCTCCATGGCGGCAAAGTTAGACCGTTGATTTTCATCGATCTTCGAGCTTCATCACATACTAACCGTACGATCTTCTTGAGATCATCAACTTTTCCGACGAAAACTTTAGGCAATGAGGTTCGAAGTATGTTGTAATTATTCGTTTCTCTTGCAATCTCGAATTCGACGCAAAATTCAGCGTCGATTATGTAGCGTACCTGAGAATTTGGTTGTAAAACGTCGATAAATTCGTAAGTTCCAGCAGTTAGAGTTCCGTTTTTCGACGCTTCCCATTTTGTCTTGCATATACCCGCGTTGTACCCGATTTCACGAAGATACGCCATTATATTACGGTTGAACATTGATTTATTTTTGGTGCGAAAAATGGAGAAAATCTCAACTGCTTTAATTACAGTAGTCAGAAGTTTTTTCCGGAAATGATCAGCATTGTTGTACACCGTTGGATTAATAACATCCTCGATCATAGCCATTGGATTAGACTCGAGGAACTCCTCCGAATCCGAGTCGGAATCGGAATCGGACCCGGATCGGGCCGTGGTCGGGCCTGCGGTGGTGGTGGTGGAAGAAGGTATGGAACTTTCTAGAAAGTTTTGAACGAGGTAGGAGAGGCAAGGAGAGTTGACGGAGGGAGTAGACGAGGACGATGTCGAAACAAAGTCTGTTTCGGCATCGTGCTCACTACCACTACTACTAGTAGTGCTACCAATGGAGCTAAATATACGAGATCGAAACTTGTCGTTAAAAGGATCATTCATTCTTTTGTAACAACTCTTCACATTTACGACCATCTTTAATTATTTTGTGTTTGAAGTTATTATATATATATATTTTTTTTTCGTATTTGGTTTAGGAGTTTGAGTTTGAGTTTGTACAGGAAGAAAATGATAGGGGTAAAGTTTGAGTATATATATATATAAAGAGGGGAGGGTTGAATTGAAATAGAAGGTAGGGAGGAATTTTAAGGAGGGAATATGCTGAGCTTAAAAAAAAAAAAAAAAAAAGGTATAAAAAGGAGTGACTCTTGGGATAAAACAAAGGAGAAGAGGGGTTTATCAGGTATTAATTTAGAGATAGGGGGTATTAATTTAGATTTTATATAAATTTAGGTGGTGAAAATGAAAAAAGGGGATATCCTTTGGAAAAAAACCAAAAAAGAAAGGCATATGCGGACAATTTAGAGGCTGGTGAGTTGAAAGAGGTTTGTTTTTTTTTTTTTTTCCTGATTTGCTGCTTGAAGGGTAGTGGGGCGTCTAGTCTAGTAGAAGTTGGCAACCTGTCTTGAATTTTAGGGGTATAGGTTTGCACGTGAATATCAGGTGACTCCATTATACTTTGTATTTTGTTACTAGCCTTCTTTAGAGCCTTTTTACTTTAACTGAAAACAGTTAAGCCGAACTGAATTGAATTGATTGGAATTAAATTTAACTAAATTGAACTAAACTGAATTGAAATTTTTTTATAAAAGATTAATGATTAGCAAAATAAAAAAAAGAGTTGAGCTGAACTGATTTTAAGCTGAACTGATTGGAGTTAAACTGAATTGAACGGATTTTAAGATGAAGTAAACAGACCCTTAGTTAAGTTGAGTTCAAGGTTGTCAATAAGACAATACACTCGTGAATAAACATGGTTAAAACTCGTTTGTATGAACAAAATTTTCAAGTTCAATGACTAATAAATAAGTTTAACTTTACTCGACTACTTAGTATTTAGCTCGAACAATTAGTGTACAGTGGAAATGGAGGTTGACGGCCCATATACTTTTGAAGTGAAGTAGTATATCTTTTCTAAATCAAATTAAAGAAAGAACTATAAGATACATGTGTTTTTTCTAATTATGTTCATATTGATACGGATCTTACATGATAATTAATATTTAATATGGTTATACTCCATAAACCTACATGCATAGACCTTTAAGCAAAAGGATTAAAGAGTAATTATAAGAAGTAAAGGTACCAAATTTGTAGGGGTTATTATGAATTAGTGGGTCTGGCTCTTCAAGGGTGTGAAGGGCGATAGTGATTGGTCCATTCAAACCTAAAAAAGCATGGCAATAAATTAGAGTTCACCCGTTAACGGCGTTAAGCATGGGGTTCGTTCTTTCCACTTGATTTGTGCTTAGTCATTTACAGATTGTACTCCATGTCTCCATGCATTGTCTTGTAAACTCTACTAAAGATCAATTTCAGCACAAAGACAATTGACTACTGACAATTGATCATCTTAATAATGTTATAGAGTATAGACACGTATTGTGTTTTCGTTACCTAAATTTCCGAGCTTAATTTCATTTTCGTAGTAATCTATTCGATCTACACTTAAATTGTGATAGTTAGGATGATAACGAGTTTATTGCAAGTTGTGATTATTGAAAGAAGAAATGACAAAAGTTTAAAATAGTATTTTCATAATTTTTCCTAGTTGTGTAGCAAATTATTAACTGTGTAGTAATAATATGGTAATGGTCATTTTAAGATTTTCTGTACATATATAAGATAGCTCTTTATATATGAGTAGATGCATAAAGTCAATTTTATTCAATTACTAAACAAAATTTGCACCTTATAAAAGGTGATTGAAGATAAAATTACCATCATAAAAATCAAGCCGAATTGAAGTTATCATGAGATGATCACGATCTTTATGAACTAGATGATTAACTGTTATATCTCACAATAACGTACAATACTTAATTTGAATAGTCACAAACTTCTTAAGGTCTAAAGTAGCGTCATCTATAATAAAAATCAAAACAATAAACTCATATAAAAAAATCAGACCGAAAATATATATGTTGTGAAGATGAACTCATAGGGGGTCCATTAAATCAATAAGACTTGGGTTATAACTTATTAACTTGTAAAGTTGTAATTAAGCCCACGTTTCAATTGTTTTTCCTTGTAAATTTTTTTTTTCCAAACACAAAACCATTTGAGTAAATGAGTGACATGCATTATTTCAACTAATAGGATAATTCTCAGCATAATTAACTGATGCCACTTCCAAACTTTCATTACACGAAATATGGCAATTGGGAATGGCCATCTATCAATTGTGTTGTGAGGCCATCGTGTGTCACTACTTAGCTAGGTTGGAATTATATGTAATGTATTTCCCACAACTTAAGCTTTGGCACGTGGACTTGACATTACACATCAGCTCGATACGTGCTTGACGTTAATTGGCTTGCTTGGGGAGCAATTTATTTGTGATTAATGTTTTATGTTACAATTTTCAAACATAATTAAAATTAATCAATTAAAAAAACATAATTATACAATCTACTATTATATATTAAAACGTAAGGTGGAGAATCGCAATCCGCCACGTGGCACCCCCCTTAATTCCTAATTGAGTTTTAAATGGTAAAAATGTGTTTAATAAGAATCAAACTCATGACCTTTGACATATGAGACTCATGACTTACCAACTAAGCTATATGTTATTATTGTCTATTCTTCCACAACAACCTATGATATTATGCATAGCCTAAAAGAAATAACTCATTAAAATCTAATTATGAAGCCCATTTCATGTTCATTTTATCTCTTTAATGTCAAAATGATGGAGATGCATGAGATGGTGCCTAGTAAGAGGTTTGATTGACACCAACAGTTAGCATATCATAACAAATGGTAGATGTCGTGACTATTGTTTATGTGATTATAGTGAATATATATAATTGTTATGACTGTTTCGTGTTCATTTTATCTATTTAATATTATGAACTTTTTTCGATCAATTAAGGTTTTTATTCAATCATAAGTTCACGAGCAAACCATATATTCAATATTTTCATGAACAAACAAATTAAACACACATTATATTCTCTGATAATGATACAAGCATTGCTAAAAAAAATTATGAAGTACATAAATCATTATATATTTGAAGCCAACTATCACCAATATATACTAAATAATTCTTTTAAACTTTTTATCGTAAAATTGTAAAATATTTTGTGGATATCTACGATAAATATCTTACTGCAATACTCTTATTTGTTCATTTACCATTTTAGTTTTTGACAAAATTAAATTTAACTAATATAATTACAATATTTTAAATTTTGACAAAAAAGCTAGGCAAAACAAATTAAAGAATTCTTGAAATAAAATTTTAACAAATGTTGGGGGAAACACTTCAAAAAAAAAAAAATATATATATATATATATAAATATATTTCGGGGTAACGCCTGGGAACCAAAGCTAGTTTTTTAATATAGAAAGACCAAAATATGTGTTAAATGAATTGGATAAGGATTATTAAAATTAATTGTACCGCAATTCAATTTTATAGAGAATAATTTAAAGGTATAATAGTATAATAAGTAGTATATAAATGAATATTTATTAAAGTTAACTTGTGAAAAAAGTAAAACAAATTACAAGTGCAGCAAGGAATATACTCTAGTATATTAATGAAATGTACCCTGTATTTTTTATCCTATCTATAAGCACGATCTCCTATTATTATGCCAAAATGTATCCGTATATTTCATTTTGTAAGTAATATCTAATTATATTAAAAAAAATTGACGTACCAACATCCAGTTAATTATACGGAATTGAAGACAAGATTTGCTCTCTCTTTTTGTAATCTTGTTATTCTTGTAACAATATAGGTGATAATTAAAATTATGGATTTCCATAGAACCAATGCCATCTCCTTGTACCACAAAAGTGTTAATAGTTTTTGTGGAGGGTGAACTTTAGGGTCATAAAGGTCACCAACAAAATGAACAATGAAATGAATGCGATGTGTGAGAATGAGAGGCGAGTTAAGTGGTTAAAAATTCTTTATATATTTTTGGTGATCGAATTTCGTGACAAACTTTGTGGCTGCCAAATACAAAAAAAAAATAATAAAAATAAATAAATAAAAATTGTTGAGATGTGCAATCACTTTTGTAAACACAATATTTTCACTTTATTTCAAGAGTATGAGTATCACTAAATTTATCTTTGAGATACAATGAATAACTCAACAATAGCGGTGCTCTAACAAACAATGTTCAATGAAAACTAATTTAGTGCAACCGATAAACCAGCCAAATCTTGTGGGTGCGAGCTAGGATCATGAGGTTCGACCTTGGTTCTGGAGTTGAACGTCGATGTTTCGACCTCTGCTTTACTCCATATAATGTTCATGCCTGGGTTTATACTCTTAACACTCCCTGGTTTATATATAATAATGTTCACGTGCTTTCTAGCCATTTTGATATATCAAGGGGTCTTCCTTTGATATGAGGTTAACATGTAAAAATTTAAGTTTGATATTTCTCGGGACCTCGAAATCCTAGAAAAGCGTGACTTATAGTCTTCATTTTTAATTTTGACTTTCGAAAGGCCTTCCACGACTTTATCTTGTTTTCTTTTCAAATTCTACCCACTTACTTTCGGTAAATTTGGGGTGGCCCACGCTCGATTTTAACCTCTAAAAACTTGTTATGTTTACTATTTTAAGGACTTTCGAATAAGGACACACTAGTCATTTTTGCTCTCCCATGATCTTCTTATGGTCTTTTTAAACCTTGAAAGCTATCTTAGGGCCTTTTTTATTACCATAGAAGAAGCCTCTTATTATAGGGCTTCTGAAAACTAGTTATCAATCCTCTTTTAGTAATATTTCGGAAGAATGTCACACTAGTCATTTTTGCTATCGCGGAAGTTTCTTATAACATTTTGAACCTCAGCAAGGAGTCCAAGGGTCTCTTTTGACCTTAGGGATATAGTTTTAAATTTTTGTAATCTTTTCTAGGGGACACTGAAAACTGTAACTTATAGCCTTCATTTTCGGCTTTCGGAGGGGCGCGTTGTCCCGGCCTGAGCCCGTCTTGTTTACACCATGTTTTTTACCATGTGTTATAGGTGACAACAAGATTCCCCCCTGGTTTATTAAAAACTTGTTATTATTCCTCCTCCAGAGATATTTCAAAAAAATGCCACAATAGTCATTTTTGCTCTCATGGTACCTTCTTATGGGCCTTCGGACCCTGATTAATTGCTTAGGGTTCCTCTTTTAACTATAGGGAAATTGTGAAAAATTTGCAAGTTATTTTTTTTTTCGGGACCGAAACCATTGAATCTAAGTTACAGCCTTCATTTTCATCTTCTGAAGGGGTTGTCCGAACTCCGTCTTATTTCAATCGTGTTTTTTCACCACGTGTTCTCGGTGACCATAGGAATCCCCACAATCAATTTTGACCTATAAAATTTTGTCATTGTCCCTATTTCAGGGATATTTCGAAAAAAAGGCCACACTAGTCATTTTTACTCTCATGGAACCTTCTTATGGCCTTTTGAACCCAGATTAGATGTCAGAGTTCCTCTTTTGACCATAAAAGAATCGTGTAATATTTTCGAGATTCTTTTTCTCGAGACCTCGGAACCTCCAACAACTGTGTATTATAGTCTTTGTTTTCAACTTTTGGGGGTTGTCCTGGGCTCCGTCTTGTATCCTCCATATATTCCTACTATGTGTTCTTGGTGATCATAGGACTTCTTGCAATCGGCTTTGGCCTATGAAAGCTTGTTATTATCTCTTTTTCAAAGGTATTTCCAAAGAAGCCTACATTAGGCATTTTTGCTCTCACAGGACATTCTTATTGGATTTCGAACCCTGATTTGCTAACCCGGGTTTCTCTTTTGACTATAAGAGACGAACCGTGTAAGTTTTTTCATAATTTTTTTTTCCCGGGACCTATAACCTAACCTTCGAAATTGTTAATTATAGTCTTCATTTATGGCGTCTAGTGGGTTGTCCTTGGCTTTGTTTTGATTTAGGCCTATTTTTGTGCCTCATGTTCTAGTTGACCATAAGACTCTCCACGATCGGTTTTGCCTATAAAAACTTGTTATCATCACTCTGTAGTGGATCTCCAAAATAACGACGCCTTAGTCATTCTTATTCTCTTTGCACCTATTGGCAACCTTTTCAACTTCTAGTAACTTTCCGATGACCATCTTTTGTTCCAAGGGCATTTTACCACATTTTATGGTTACTCGGATGCCACATACCTATTTTTAGCTAATATAACTGCTCAGCATAGTTGAGGGCACACAACCTCTTTTTGTAACATAGAGTTGAAACTCAATGTATCTTGACATCAATATCATCCTGTCATTTTCAATATCTCATCGTGTATTTAAATTGTCTACAAAAGATTCAACCCACTACTCGATAGGAGTTATACATCAATGCGGCTCTCACGAAAATTGGTATATAAGTACGTACATGGCATAAATTTTTAATCTTTGAATGATCTATCATGCTGTTTTTGACGTAGTAGTCAATATATACTGAATAGACAAATCTAGAGACTAAATTTATAAACCGTGTTTACCATGCTCTTGCTTTTACAAGGTCACACAAGCGATTGGAAATACTTAAGAAAATCATTTGAAACGACATATTATACCTTAGTATTAAATACAATAGTACACATTATTAGTAATAGGTCTAACAAGAAATACAAGATATTTTACGTAGAGCAAAACAATGAATACTAAAAAAAGGTCCATATCATCATATCCTATAAATTTGCTGAACATTATCTGATATTTTCGATCTTCCTTATCCATTATGGTTAGTCAACAATATAATCGCATGAAGATAAACTTAAATAATATAAAGGTGACAGTGACATACATAAATTTGGATAGAATGGCATAATAAGTAATATTAGATCGTTAAGGTGGCTAAATGAGTAACCTCATTGGGCAAGTTTTGGTGGCTTATTAGCTGTTTTAAGATATTCCCCATTTTATTAGGGGTCAAGTGACCTTTCTACTTTAATTACATTTATAATTACTAATTTAATAATTAGTGCAAATTGCTAATTAATTAGGTATATGCATGTATTCTCACATTGAACCCACGTCTACTAGTTGCTAGAATATTCTAGAAAGTTGTGAGCTATATGCTATGTCCTTTGAGTGTAGCGTTCTTCCAAACATTGGTGTGGTGAACTGCATATGCGTTAAGGTTCTCTCGAGGGGTCGTAAGGATAGCTTTCATTAGATATTTTAAAGTTAATATTAAGTCACTCTTAAGGGTAAGGTCACATTATTAGTCTCTTATTTATTCCTATAACTCTATAAGTTATTGTTAAATACTAGTATATTAATTTCAAGTGTTAGGATTGTAGTTACATTTATTGCTCGTTTGCATGTGGCTATACATGTATCATTCGCTAAGCACAACTCAAATACTACGTACCTACATTCAAATCATCATACATAAAATTGAAAAAAAAATAATAATAAATCTTATTTTCTTGATAACATATGATATACCACTCTAATATCCAAGGTCCTGGAAAAAAAGTTGGAAAAAATCATCCGAGATGCTCTTATGGTTAAAATATGAACACAGACAAGACGATTTGGTTTGAAAAGGCTTAGAGAGGGATGATAACAAGGTTTTATACGGTTCTTAAAATAGTGTTTTTCCTTTGTCAGGAGGAGGCCATATGAGGGATGATAACAGGTTTTTGGGGGCCGAAACTGGTCTTGGGGAGTCTTGTGGTGTTCCTTAGCACGCAGTGAAAAAACAAGGCGGAAATAGTCAGGGTCCCGGGAAGGCCCCTCGGGAGGCCTCAAACAAAAGCTATATTCACTGTTTTTTAAGTATACGGGATCCCGGAGATAAAGTAAGGAAAAACCATCTGGGGTGCTCTTATGGTTAAAATAAAAACGTAGGCAAGGCGATTTGGTGTGAAAAGCCTTAAAGAGGAATGATAACAAGGTTTAATACAATCTCTGAAAATCTGAAATAGTTGTTTTTTCCTTGTTTAGAGGACGCCATATGAGGGATGATAACAGGTTTTTGGGGGCCGAAACTGGTCTTGGGGAGTCCTGTGGTGGTCCTTAGAACGAGGTGAAAAAACAGGGCGAAAATAATCCAGGTCCCGGGAAGGCCCCTTGGGTGGCTCAAGCAATTATTCACTGTTTTTTAGTATCCGAAGTCCCAGAAAAAAGTTGGGAAAAATCATCTGGGGTGCTCGTATAGTTAAAATATGCACACAGACAAAGCGATTTGGTGTAAAAAGGCCTAGAAAGGGATGATAACAAGGTTTTTTACATTCCCCGAAATAGTTATTTTTTCGTTGTTCGGGGGAGGCCATATGAAGGATGATAATAGGTTTTTGGGGGCCGAAATTGGTCTTGGAGAGTCTTGTGGTGGTCCTTAGCACGTGGTGACAAAACAAGGCAAAAATAGTCTGGGCCCCGGGAAGGCCCCTCGGGAGGCCTCAAATAAAGTCTATTATTCACTGTTTTTTGAGTATCTGGGGTCCTGGAATTTTTTTTGGAAAAAACCATCTGCAGTGCTCATACGGTTAAAATATGAACGCAGACAAGGCGATTTGGTGTGAAAAGGACTAGATAGGGATAATAATAAGGTTTTATACAACCCTTGAAAGAGTTGTTTTTTCCTTGTTCGAAGGAACCTATATGAGGGATGATAACAGGTTTTTGGGGGCTGAAAATGGTCATGGAAATTTTGTGGTGGTCCTTACCATGCGGCAAAAAAATAGGAGGAAAATAGTCCGGTTCCCAAGAAGGCCCCTCGGGAAACATCAAACAAAGGCTATTATTCACTGTTTTTTGAGTATTCGGTGTCCAGGAAAAATAAGTTAGGAAAAACTATCCTGGGTGCTCGCATGGTTAAATTATGAATGCAGACAAGACAATTTGGTGTGAAAAGACCTAGAGAGAGATGAAAACAAGGTTTTACACAATCCCTGAACTAGCTACTTTTCCTTGTTCGGAGGAGGCCATATGAGGGATGATAACAGGTTATGGGGGCCAAAACTCGTCTTGGGGATTCCTATGGTAGTCCTTAGCACGCGATGAAAAAATAGGGCGGAAATAGTCTGGATCCTAGGAAGGCCCATCGTGAGGCCTCAAACAAAGGTTATAATTCACTGTTTATTTAGTATACGTGGTCCCGGAAAAAAAAAATTACCATCCGGAGTGCCCGTATGGTTAAAATATGAACGCAAACAAGGAAGCTTGGTATGAAAAGGCCTAGAGAGAGATGATAACAAGGTTATATACGGTCCATGAAATATCAATTTTTCCCTTATTTGAAGGAGACCATATGAGGGATCATACATGTTTTTGGTGGTCGAAACTGGTCTTGGGGAGTCGTGTGGTGGTCCTTAGCATGCGGATAAAAAAAATAGGGCGACAATAGTCCGGGTCCTGGGAAGGCCCCTCGGGAGGCATTTAACAAAGGCTATATTATTCACTATTTTTGTATCCGAGGTCACGGAAAAAAACTTGGGAAAAACTATTTGGGGTGCTCGTATAATTAAAATATGAAAGCAGACAAAAGGCAATTTTGTGTGAAAAAGCCTAAAGAGGGATGATAACAAGGTTTTATATGATACTAGAAATAGTTGTTTTTCCCTTGTTAAAAGAGGGCCATATGAGGAATGATAACAAGTATTTGGGGGGCCGAAACTGGTCTTAAAGAGTCCTATGGTGGTCCTCATCACACGGTGAATTAACAGGGCGAAAATAGTTCGAGTACCGGGAAGGCCCATTGGAAGACCTCAAACAAAGGCTATTATTCACTGTGTTTTTAGTATCCAAGGTCCCAGAAAAAAAAGTTGGGAAAAACCATCCGGGGTGCTCTTATGGTTAAAGTATGAATGCAGACAAGGTGATTTGGTGTGAAAAGGCCTAGAGAGGGATGAAAACAAGGTTTTATACGGTTCCAAAAATAATTGTTTTTCCCATGTTAGGAGGAGGCCATATGAGGGATGATAACATGTTTTTAGGGGTCAAAACTGGTCTTGGAGATTCCTGTGGTGGTCCTTAGCACACGGTGAAAAAACAGGGCGAAAATAGTCTGGGACTCGGGAAGGCTCTTCGTGACGCCTCAAACAAAGGCTATTATTCACTGTTTTTTTAGTATTCGTGGTCCAGGGAAAAAATGGTGGGAAAAACCATCCAGAGTGCTCATATGGTTGAAATACGAACGCAGACAAGACGATTTGGTGTGAAAAGACCTACAGAGGGATGATAACAAAGTTTTATAATATCCATGAAATAGTTATTTTTACCTTGTTTAATTTAGAGGAGGTCATATGAGAGATGATAACAGGGTTTTGGGGGGCCGAAACTAGTTTTGGGGAGCCCTATTGTGGTCCTTAGTACGGGGTGAAAAAACAGTGCGAAATTAGTATAGGTTTCGGGAAGGCCCTTAGGAGGCCATAAACATAGACCAATATTCACTGTTTTTTTAGTATCCGAGGTCCCGGAAAAAAAGTTTGGAAAAATCATCCGGGGTGCTCGTATGGTTAAAATATGAACGCAGACAAGATGATTTGGTGTGGAAAGGCCTAGAGATGGATTAAAATAAGGTTATATACGATCCCTGAAATAGTTGTTTTTCCCATGTTTGGAGGAGGCCATATAAGGAATTATAACAGTTTTTCGGTGGCTGAAATTATTCTTGGGGAGTCTTGTGGTGATCCTTAGCACGTGGTGAAAAAATAGGACAAAAGGAGTCCGGGTCCGGGGAAGGCCCCTTGGGAGACCTCAAACAAAGGCTAGTATTCAATGGTTATTGAGTGTTCGGGGTCCAGGAAAAAAGAGTTGAGAAAAACAATTTGGGTGCCCACATGGTTACAATATGAACGCGGATAAGGTAATTTGGTGTGAAAAGGCCTAGAGAGGGATGATAGCAAGGTTTTATACGGTCCTTGAAATAGTTTTTTTCCCTTGTTCAGAGGAGGCCATATGAGGGATGATAACAGGTTTTTGAGGTCGAAACTGGTCTTGAGGAGTCTTGTGGTGGTCTTTAGCTCGCGGTGAAAAATAGGGGGAAAATAGTCCGGGTCTCGAGAAGGTCCCTTAGGAAGTCTCAAACAAAGCTATTATTCACTGTTTTTGGAGTATCCGAGGTTTCGGGAAAAAAAGTTTGAAAAAACCATCCTGGCGATTTGGTGTGAAAAGGCCTAGAAAGGCTGAATAAAAATGTTTTATACGGTTCCTGAAATAGTTGATTTTCCCTTGTTTGGAATAGGCCATATGTGGGATGATTCAGGTTTTTAGGGGCCCACACTAGTCTTGGGGAATCCTGTACTGATCGTTAGGACCCGATAAAAAAAGGGCGAAAATAATATGGGTCCCGGGAAGACCCTTCGGGAGGCCTCAAACAAAGGCTATTATTTACCGTTATTTGAGTATCCAAGTTCCCGAAAAAAAAAGTGGGGAAAAACCATATGGGGTCTTGTATGGTCAAAATATGAAATCAAACAATGCACTTTGGTGTGAAAATTCCTAGAGAAGGATGATAACAAGGTTTTATACAATCCTTGAAATATGTGTTTTTCCTTTTTCGAAAGAGGCCATATGAGGGATGATAACAGGTTTTTGGGGGCCGACGCTAGTCTTGGGGAGTCCTGTGGTGGTCGTTAGCACGCAGTGAAAAAATAGGGCGAAAATAGTCCGAGTTCCCAGGAAGGTCGTTCTGAATGCCTTAAACAAAGACTATTATTCAATGTTTTTTGAGTATTAGGGGTCCTGGAAAAAACCATTCGGAGTGCTCGTATGATTAAAATATGAACACAAATAAGGCGACCTGATGTGAAAAAGCCTTTCGAGGGATGATAACAAAGTTTTATACGATCCACGAAATAGTTGTTTTTCCCTTGTTCGGAGGAGGTCATATGAGGGATGATAACAGGTATTTGAGTGCCGAAACTTATCTTGGGGAGTCGTGTGGTGGTCCTTAGTACGCGGTGAAAAAATAGGGCGAAAATAATCCGGGTCCCGGGAAGGCCCCTCTGGAGGCCTCAAACAAAGGCTATTATTCACTATTTTTTGAGTATCCGGGGCCCAAAAAAAAAGTTCAGAAAACCATTTGGAGTGCTCGTATGGTTAAAACATGAACGCAAACAAGACGATTTGGAATGAAAAGGCTTAGAGAGGGATGAAAACAAGGCTTTGTACGGTCACTAAAATAATTGTTTTTCTCTTGTTCGGAGGACGCCAAAGGAGGGTGATAAGTAGGGGTGAAACTTCGGTCTACGGTTTGGATTATTGCCTAATCCAAATCCAAACCAATATATTTTGGTCTTTCAATTTGAGAACCAGTCCAAACCATATTTCATATCAGTCCAATCATCCAATCCAATATAATTCGGTCTTTTGATTTAGAATCCAATCCAATCTGAAATTTTTAAACAACAATTGTTCAATTTGCAATTACTACAAGCCTACAACCTCACAAAGGGATAATTTCAAAAAATAGTGTCATTACAAGATTAAAACCTTACAAGGCCATTAATTTTGAAAATTAGGAGTGAAAGAAATGAGAGTTTTAGGGTTATGACTATTGGGCCTAACAAGCATTGGGCTTAAAGTTATATACTTGTTATAATAGTTCGGTGTACGGTCTCAAACCGAGGACCGAAATGTGAAAACGGGGAGTCCAAACCGTAGTCCGAATTATCAAAAAACTGCAGTCCAAACCGCACCAAATTAAAAAATAATCCAATCCAAAATTTTAAATTGGTTCGGTTTCGTTCGGTGTTCGGTTTTAATCCGAATTTGTTTCACCCCTAGTGATAAAAGGTTTTTGGTAGCTGAAACTGGTCTGGGGGATATGGTGGTCTTTAGCACGCTGTAAAAAAATAAGGCGAAAATAATCTAGGTTCCAAAAACGCCCCTCGAGAGGCTTCAAATAAAGGCTATTATTAACTGTTTTTGAGGAACCGGGGTCTTGGAAAAAAAGTTGGGGAAAGCGATTTGGGATGCTCATATGGTTAAAATATGAACGCTGACAAAGCAATTTGGTGTGATAAAGCATATAGAGGGATGAAAACAAAGTTTTATACAGTCCTGGAAAATAGTTGTTTTTCCATTGTTTGAAAGAAGCCATATGAGGGATGATAACAGGCTTTTGGGGGCCGAAACTAGTCTTTGGAAGTCTATGGTGGTCTTTAGCACGCCGTAAAAAAAATAAATAGAAATAATCCAAATCCCTAAAAAGCCCATCAGGATTCCTCAAACAAAGAGGTGGGAGTCATGGGACCTTAGAAAAATAGAAAGTGGGAAGGCTCGAACCAAAATTTATTGAGAAATTGTAGTAGGAAAAACAAGAGGTTATAACTTATGAGAGAGTCATCCAATTCACAACCTAATTAGCATAAGACCCATCCACTACACTATTTCAGTATTTTATAGATGGGATTTTAAAATTTTGAAGGCATGGCTCTTGAACAGGCACTGTCAACTGTCAAGCAAGCTGAGGCCAAAGGACCACATCGCCTTCCATGACAGAAGGTGTAACCGATGCTAGACCTTTGCACAAGCTGAACTAACCACAGCCCCTTGGCTGTGTATGATTTTTCTTTGGTGATTTTACTCAAGAAACTTAGGTTTTTAGATAAGGATTTGTGACAAAAAAAATAAAACTAGTGATTAGACAGGAGCATATAATATCCCAATAATCCAAACTTCGGAGAGAATACTACAAACCTTAGAACTTAAAAAGAGCATCAAGTTTACTAAAGATCAAACATCTTTTAAGTATTTCAATTACAGTTCAGGACTAGTGTAATATATAGTACTATCTTAAGTGGTAGCGTGCAGATCAGATTCCAAATCAACTCTTTACAGCAGAAGCAGCAGATGCACTCAGTACAGGAAAATCCCTATCAGTTGGAACAGCCAGTAGCCCACGGTGTTGTGTACGTGCACGCGAAGCATTACCATTTGTTTGGCCAGCTTGGTCCCCATGCCCATGGCCACCACGCCCGTTACTCCTGCGGTGAAAAGCTGGCTTGAAGAATTCATGTACCTGCCCACAGTATAAAGATTAAGAATAGCCAAAAGTAATCACCACAAAACTTAGATACAGTCAAAACAATCATACCACAACTTTACGGCCCTTTTCCTTCTTCTCAACACTTCCTTTCTTCTGCAATTTTTCTTCGGATTTCTGGATAACATATTCAATTAATACATAGCTCATACAGATAAAACCAATCAAACTTCACCATCTAAAATTGGATACTAAATTTCAGCATAAGAAGTGAATTCACCAGTTTATCATCAGGGTCATCCTGTTTTTTAACAAGCCGCATTCCCTCCAAATCTTTATCAATAGCTACTATCCTCTCCCTTGTCTTACGTGACTCCAGCAACTGCTTCTTCTCTAACAGCAATTTTTCATATTCAGCTAGAGTCATGAGCTTTGCCTCCTATATGACAAATTTATGAAAGGGCAAAAAATTCAATCAGTCAATATAATAAAGCCACAAGAAACATGCCATATAACTGCAGTAACAGAAGTACCTTATCTTCCTCTTCCTTCTTCTGTTGCGATTCCTCAAACTGCTTCTTTTTCAGCTCTGACTCCTCTTGACTTTTCTGTTCGTCTGCTTCCTTTGGAAAGTTGATATCTCCATACAAAGCAGCATCGCTGTTTACATTTAAAGAGAAGCATTTGAGCCATTCAAAGATAAAAAAAAACCTAACACATGTTAAATCAAAACAGCTTAACCTTTCAAACCGGCCAATAGAGCATTATTATCATACTACAAAGTTAGAAGTGCAACTTGAGTGCACACCCATAAATGCACAGCCTTAAGATTGCCAAGGCCCTAGGATCCTAGTTATCTATTCGTAAATTCTTCAACCTTAGGACATTAATTGAATACATGATAGGAGTTATGAGACTGAGGGTAACCATTCCCCATCCCTCTCCCCGACATCATACTACACTAAATCATCCCACCTAGCAATCTAGCATCATCACCTCCACTCAATACATTACATCGAACCAAATATTCTTCAATAATTAACCTAAATACAGCTTGGTAATTGAAAAATCAAAATAGTAAAGGTTTGCATCAGGGAAAAAAAGGAAAAATATAACCTTGAAAATACACAACAAACCTTCAGCATCATACACACAATAGAACACATAATGAGTATAATCACTACTGAATATTTACCTAAATACAGCTTGGTAATTGAAAAATCAAAATAGTAAAGGTTTGCATCAGGGAAAAAAACAAGGAAAAATATAACCTTGAGAATACACAACAAACCTTCAGCATCATGCACACAATAGAACACATAATGAGTATAATCACTACTGAATATTTACCTTCCATTATTATTGACACAATCAGCTTTGACATCAAGTCCACCAGCCACATTGCCAGTATCTTCCCCTTCAACACTACCAATCCTACCATAATCTCGTCTACCTTTTCCCCTATACCCACCATTGCCAGTCTCTTCCACTTCGCCAGCTTCAGGCCTTTGATATTCCTGTCTACCATTACCCCTGTACCCATTATAGCTTCTCCTCCCACCATCATAGTTGCGATTTCCATTTCTGTTAGTCCTCTCTTCACCTCGGAATTCATTGTCTAATTTGTCTTCATTTACTCCCCCTTTAACATTTAGCAGTCCAGAACCAATATTGTTCTCTTGAACCTGATTTTCGTAATACTTCCTGTCAACACCATAACTTTGTCTTCCATTTCTGTATCTATCCTGTCCATAACCAGCATCATTATTTTGAACTTGATACTTAGTACCCTTCCTCTCACCATCATAACTCCAGTTCTCATTTCGGTATTTTCCAGGACCATCAACAGCAACATTATTTGGAGTTTGATCCCCATGACCTCTTCTCTTACCAACATAGCTCTGACTTCTATCTCTATATCTCCTCTTACCATCATTAGTTCTGTTCTCATTTCCATCACCATAAGCATCATTATTGTGAGTTTGACCCCCATCACCTCTCCTATTACCATGAGACTCATTTCCAGTTCTGAATCTCCTCTGCCCATCCGCAGTATGATTATCTTGAACTCGGTCCCCATTGCCTCTCCTCTCACCATCATAACTCCCATTCCCATTTCTGTATCTTCCATGGCCATCAGCAGCAACATCACTTTGAGCTTGATCCCCATGAACTTTCCTCCAACCATCACTGCTCCAATTTCCATTTCTATATCTCCTTTGAGCATCCATAGCATCATTATATTGAACTTCAACCCTGTAGCCTCTCCTCCTACCACTTTGGTAATTATAACCTTCAGCAGCCTTGTTCACATACTCCCACCTATCTACACCCGAATGCTCATAATCCTCGTTTACATCCCCATGCCCATAAGAATCTCTACTATAATTCTTTCCATACTTGTTCTGAACAGAATCGTCTTGAATATCATCACTAACGCCATATGCATTCTCGCAACTTCCACCCCTATGACCTTGACCACCTCTCCTAGAACCACTTCCATCTTGGACTGAAATAAAAGTTGAACAAAAACAAATAATCAGATTTCACCAAATACTTGCAAAAACTCGTAACTACAAGGTAGAATACCTTCAAATACATTCATGCATAATAACACTTCCTCCACTCCATATTAGTCGCAACCTTCCGCATTCCACTTTACCACATTTTAAGGATGAGATTTGAAGCATAAATAACACTTCATTGAAATAAGTAGTAGGTTATTTCTTGCACGTGTCAAAATTATTTTGATTAATTTGCTCATTTACACTATCAAATCTCTCCTAAATGGGAGGAAGTATTAAAACAAATACAAATGTTCTCTTATTACTAAGAAGATAACAAATTTGACCCAACACGAGAATACTTGACACAACTCACCAACTAGACAAGAATTCATGATTCATAACGAATTAAGGTAGAGTGGTTAGACCAATTAAGATATATTTGTTGAAAAGACACAAACATTCAACCCGTTTATAAAACACGTCATGTTAAGGTTGCGGGTCCAAACCATATACTTTATCGGGCAAGGACCCATCACAATATGACCTAACAAATTGCCACTTTTAAATATTAAACAGGGCCCAAAATCAACCCGACATAACACGACACGACTATCAATTCATAAAAAAAGCAAGAGCATCAAATAACAGAGAATATTCAAGTATGCAACAACCCATGAAAAAGAATCATTAAACTAATAAATTAGAATCTTCCAAAATTCCAAGGCATCAACAATGTGCATATTTTATATTCTAACAAATGAAAAACGGAGTATAATATACCCATGTTTCAAACATTCCATCTTTTCAGAATAATTTGAAAGCAATAAAATCAGAATATTTAAATACAAAAATCAACAAACATTCTCAATGTAACAAATTCACATAAACAAAAACAAAACAAAAAAAAAAAATATGAAATTCCTCAAATTTAACAACCAAAAATGCAAACAAAACAAAAGAAACCCTAAAATCGGAAAAAAAAAAATTGGCGAAAAACAAAAGAAATTTACCAAACTCCAAAGAATCCTTTTGATTCGGAGCATGCAACAACGAATCATCGACTTTCTTGACAATGCGATCGACAAGAACTGCCACGTCATCACCTTCCTCGTCGTCCAGTAAAGCGAACGAGTTTTTGAATTTCGCCATTGATGATTCGGTTAAGCACGAAAACAGAGGTTTTTTTGGGGGAGATATGATGAAAAATTAGGGTTTTACACTTTTACGAAGACATTGATGACGAAGGAGAAAACCCTAATTACGATTTTGGTGTTAAGAAAACCCTAGAATCCATAATTGAAGGGTTAAAGAAGAAGATTAGAGGAAGAATTGTAAGCGTAGCATGGAAAAACAGAGTTGAAACAAATTGAGGGGTTTAAGGAGTTGCTTGTACAGCAAGGGAATGTGTCAAGTGAGAGGAATGGAGGATTTCGGTTGTTTTTTTTATAGTGGGGACGACTTGATGGTGATGGATTAAAATGACCTAGGGTAAATTATAATATAAACGGGCTTTGGCCCGAATAATGTCTCGGATCATTATGTAATTATCATGGTCGAGGGAAAAAATTCAATAAAATTTGATTAATACATGGATGAAAGGAGAATCAAAAGAATAGAGTGGTACAAATAGAACTTTTAATTATAATTAGTTGTATGTTTTGATGATATTAAGCATAAGAGTTGTTAAGTATATATAAATTTGCCATTGTTATTAAAAATGGCTTATAGAGTAATAGTACTACAATTACTTTAACCATAAGGACAGGGGTTCAATCTTTAGTAACGGAGGTTGTGGAGATATAAAAGTTTAGAATGAGATTCATTACCAAAGATGCAAGGGTATGGCTATGGAGTTGGAGTATGAAACTATTTGTATAAATTGATCCATTACTTATAAATTACAATAATTGTACTCCGTATATTATACGAATGCTAAGCAGTTTAATTGGTTATGTAGTAGTCATTTTTCTGTAGGTTTTTTTTTTTTTAGGACTATTTTTCTCTAATCTTGAAATGCAAAAGAATGTGGATTTCAAAAGACAATTTGTGTACTTCTAGCCTCACCTATTTGTCATGGACCTAGTCATTAAAACAAGTCCAACAAAAGCCCATTGCGTCTTGGGCACTATTGTAATTAACACATAAATAAGTGAAAGGGGAGAATGAGATTCCGACCTTCTTGGTTAAGGGCAATTTCGACAAATAACGTAGTGTTAAACCAGCTTTCTAAATGGGCCGATAAATTTATTATGGCCATTGCATGTGGGCTGAGATGGACTGGTCTGGGTTATATATCTATACGATCCATTTCTAGTCCTGATGGACTGGTAATACTCCGTTTGTTTCAATAATTCAGGTTTACAATAACGTTTATTGAATATTGAGCGCCTTCTCTAATAATAATAATAATAATAATAATAATGAGCGCTTAACCATCCAAAATTATCATAGTAGATTTGGGAAAAGAATATTTAGTTCCATACTTGTGTACCACAATATGTGTCATTGAATGTCATTCTCATCTTATTAATAAAGCAAGAGCGAAAAACTGTTTTTTATTTTTCTTTTTAATAAATAAAATAAAAAGTGGTTATTTTTATATGACGGACCAATCAAATTGATTAGTAATAATAATATATATGATTAATCAACCCTCAATATATATATATGATTGTTCAATGAATATACAATCAAAAGCAATTTTTTTCCCTTCTCCCATAATTAATAATGTTTTCGAATTCGAGTATCCGACTTATGATCATCCCATAACCTAACTCATGTTGTACACTAATTTCAACAATAGATATATATATATATATATTTTTATAAAGGTTACAAATACGAATCTCATTCAACTCTCCATTCTTAGTGAAATTATTCAGCAATGAATAAATATACGAGTATATGAGTCATCCTACATCCTACATCCACATTTCAAAACCAAGAGACTCCATAAGCAACAAAGAAACTTACTTTGATTGATCAAGTTGTGCATGGCGCCGCTTGTTGATAATTAAGCGTATATTAAAACCTATCAAAAAGAACCGACCAATATTATAAAAACTTGTTAGATCTTACAAAGTAAACAAAAGATAAGAACAAAAGCAGTACAAAGTAGTATTAATCAGGGGCAAAAGACAAATTAAGGTCAATAATTTTAAGTACCAATAGAAAAGATGTAAAATGCCAAAAGACAAGAAAAAGCAGTTCACCAGCATCACCATTGAAACTACACCAATTATTATTCCTTTAAACCATTCTCTAAATTAATTTAGTGTTTCTGATTAGGTTTAATTAATAGATAATTAAGATAATAACTTGTCAGATTATATGCTGCAATTTACCTCTTAATTAATTAGTTTATGTTGTACGTGTAGTGTTACGTTATAGACAAGAGGTACATAATCAAACTGTTGTAATCGTATATTCTTTTGCAAAGGCAGAAAAGACATACATCATTAGAAATTATTATTATTATTATTATTAGTTAATTATTAATTATTACTCCCTCCGTTCCTATTTGTTTGATACGCTATGACTTGCACACATGTCAATGCACTTATTTGATCCTAAATATCTTTTGTTTTGTATATGTAAAAATTATAATAATTGAATATTAATAACATACTCATTGAGACGAATTAAACAAGACCCTCATATGACTATATTATGTTTTATAAATAATGTCAAGATTCCAAACGTATGAGGAACGGAGGGAGTAATTATTAAGAGAAATTAAATTAAGACTTTAATTTGGTGTAACAATAATGAGAAACAAAAGTACGAAGTACCCACCAAAATTAAATAATTTTTAATGGAAATTGGAGATGGCTTAGCGTAATGCACTGTCTCTTATGTTGGAAGTGTGTTCAAAATTTCCACCATCTTTCCTTTAAAATAGTGTATAGTACCATGCAATTATGTTTAAGCATTGTAGAACACAAATACAGCCTCAAATTTTCATATCAAATGATGTTTTTTATTATAAGTTTGACTTCTTATAACAATTACGAGCGTGGAGCATATCTTATCCTTAATTTTTCATTGATTTCCAAATTGTNATTCAGCAATGAATAAATATACGAGTATATGAGTCATCCTACATCCTACATCCACATTTCAAAACCAAGAGACTCCATAAGCAACAAAGAAACTTACTTTGATTGATCAAGTTGTGCATGGCGCCGCTTGTTGATAATTAAGCGTATATTAAAACCTATCAAAAAGAACCGACCAATATTATAAAAACTTGTTAGATCTTACAAAGTAAACAAAAGATAAGAACAAAAGCAGTACAAAGTAGTATTAATCAGGGGCAAAAGACAAATTAAGGTCAATAATTTTAAGTACCAATAGAAAAGATGTAAAATGCCAAAAGACAAGAAAAAGCAGTTCACCAGCATCACCATTGAAACTACACCAATTATTATTCCTTTAAACCATTCTCTAAATTAATTTAGTGTTTCTGATTAGGTTTAATTAATAGATAATTAAGATAATAACTTGTCAGATTATATGCTGCAATTTACCTCTTAATTAATTAGTTTATGTTGTACGTGTAGTGTTACGTTATAGACAAGAGGTACATAATCAAACTGTTGTAATCGTATATTCTTTTGCAAAGGCAGAAAAGACATACATCATTAGAAATTATTATTATTATTATTATTAGTTAATTATTAATTATTACTCCCTCCGTTCCTATTTGTTTGATACGCTATGACTTGCACACATGTCAATGCACTTATTTGATCCTAAATATCTTTTGTTTTGTATATGTAAAAATTATAATAATTGAATATTAATAACATACTCATTGAGACGAATTAAACAAGACCCTCATATGACTATATTATGTTTTATAAATAATGTCAAGATTCCAAACGTATGAGGAACGGAGGGAGTAATTATTAAGAGAAATTAAATTAAGACTTTAATTTGGTGTAACAATAATGAGAAACAAAAGTACGAAGTACCCACCAAAATTAAATAATTTTTAATGGAAATTGGAGATGGCTTAGCGTAATGCACTGTCTCTTATGTTGGAAGTGTGTTCAAAATTTCCACCATCTTTCCTTTAAAATAGTGTATAGTACCATGCAATTATGTTTAAGCATTGTAGAACACAAATACAGCCTCAAATTTTCATATCAAATGATGTTTTTTATTATAAGTTTGACTTCTTATAACAATTACGAGCGTGGAGCATATCTTATCCTTAATTTTTCATTGATTTCCAAATTGTCTAACTTAATTATGAAGCTAATTTGTGTATTATTTGCAACAATTTTTTTTTTTGATTCACTTTCATTTCATCGTTCGTGAAAAAAAAAAAAGATATAAAGTTAGTTGAATTGACTTGTATGATAAACTATAACATGTATTTTGGTTGCTTTAAATTAAATTAGTTTTGGTTGTCTTTGTTCACAACCACATGATCGAGCATGATCTATCCTTGCTCAATTTGATCATAATTCATCGATTTTGTGCTTTTTATTGAATCATTTGAGAATTTATCATCTTCAAACACGTCTCAAAATTCTTATTTTGCATGTTTTAAGTTGTTAATTAGATTAGTAGATTAGTTTATAGATACTTACTTCCATTTTAGAAACAATTCGAACTGAAGGTTCATACTAGCCTTGTTTTTGTAGAAACATGAAATGAAGTTAATTAAAATCAGCATGTCATTATATAAGATATATCGTTCATTCCACATTGTAATTCTGAACTTAGATGAATTAACTTCATTAGCATCCACT
Organism: Suaeda aralocaspica; assembly: GCA_016808085.1. NCBI lineage: Eukaryota > Viridiplantae > Streptophyta > Magnoliopsida > Caryophyllales > Amaranthaceae > Suaeda > Suaeda aralocaspica. The sequence continues at coordinate 1,821,001 of PYUH01000221.1, forward strand.
GCACCTATATACGTACTCCAATAACATTATTATAGGGGTACGTATAGTATTATACGTACGTATTCAATGTTTCGAATCCTACAATATTTTCTAATGTCGAGCTAGATTGGCATTATGAACTCGTCTCCATGGCCCCATGGACCAAACACCATGGACAAAAAGTGTCAAGGTGCCATCAATTTTGTGTGCGGTGCCCCATTCATGCAGTTGAGGAATCACTCCAATATTTATTTGTAGTAGGACTACTATATATTAGATAAGATATATTTTCAAACTTTTCAAAATATTCATCAAATCAAAATTAAAAAAAAAAAAAAAAAACCACTTGGAAATGATATAAAGTGGTTGGTCCACGAAGGAACTTAACTTGTTTAATTTATTGCATCATTTTTTGTACGTACATACATATCATACTCCCAAGATTTCTTCTACTACATACATTAAATTTGTTTGTATGTTCAGTCTACTTATAAAGATACACTACTATTTTAAATTGTTTATAGCTATATGACTATATCATAATATTCTATCATATATTTTTGTATCTTTTTCCATATTTTGTTGCTAACTTCTTTCGTTTTCAACTTTCTTTAAATAAGTGATCGAGAAATGACTAGGTGTTGCGAACTTGCAACTAACTTGTTTTCAATTAGTAATATTATTACCATAAATTGAGTGCGTTATACATATATAAAATTGATAAGTAGACTAAATATGACTTGCCAAATCTTTTGTTGTATTACTAACAAAAATTCTTGATGCATCAACTTGCAAACGCTATCAAACAAAGTTTCAATGCCGGTTACTTGTTTCATACTGGTTAATTTATTTATTTATTTTTTTTTTAACCAAAAAAAATAGGGCATACACGATCTTATTCTACTAGCTTAATTATGTTGTACTTGATTTAGTGGTTGAGGTTTGTATCTCATAATCACATGATAAGCTTGCCACTATCAGTTAGTCCAGGTTACTTGAGTGCGACTTCATGTACTTTTAGAGCGTGTTCTCTTCATGATAATTTTTTTTCAATAAGTCCTATCCATTACAAAACCTTCAATTCATTCAGATCCATTACATTCCAATAAATTTGTGATATATAATCCATTCTAATATATAAGTTATGATAATTTCAATTCCTATAAATTTATGTCTTAACCTTCGAAGAGTTGCACCCTTAACATAGTTTGTTTGTAGTGAACATAGCTCGTTTGTATTAGAGGAATCTATCTTGTGATTGGTTACTTTGAAGTTACTACTTTATTAGTTTATTTAGCCGTAAGTTCATGGCATGAATAGCATATGAAGAATCTGTTAGCAAATTTATATTGCAAAGGCTCTAAAGTCTTTTGTTGCATGTCCATGACAAGCATGAGATTTCATGCCATCTTGAATGCTTAATATTAAAATAATTTTTCAATATAATTACGGGTCTGTTTACTTTAATTTAAAATAAGTTCAATTCAACTATTTTGCTATTCATTAATCCTTAATAAAAACTTTCAGTTCAATTCAATTCAACTCCAATCAGTTCAGTTCAGTTCAGTTCAACTGTTTTCATTTGAAATAAGCAGGCGCCCTACGTCGTACACCTGCATTATTACAAACAAGAATAGTAGGTTATCTTGATATCGAAAAACTTAAATAAAGTATGGTTAATATTAAATTTAAATTTGTTGGGGAATTTCAAGTTACTCACTGATTCACTGTGAGATACTTCATTGTAGACTAACAATATTAGTTTTAATTAACCAAATAATATTACTGTAGTAATATGAATACGAGAAACTATCAGTGAGAAATGACAACTTAAAGTTGTGAAATTCAAGTGTTATTTTTTCTCTTAGCTTATCTTTTTGTAAATTTGATCATCTAGATTATTAAAATACCAATCATTGATCTTACAATTCAATTATTTTTAAGTCGTAGGAGAGGAATTTAAGTTTCTTGTTCATGAAATTGGAATACAAACTCATGACATATCACTTCACCAATATGTGTATAGCAAACGATAATTACACGATATCGTCAATGAAAAACAAATTTATATGAACATGTACGAGTAACACCGAACATCAATAACACTGGGAAATTCAAATGGAAACAATAAATAAAGAAAGGTTGTTTTCGTCCTACTCTTTCAGTTATTGTCCAATGTCAGAAATGCTAGCTACGTTAATACATATTCATCAATCATCAATCATCAATCATCAATTCATCAATTCATCAATTCATTATTGCCTGGGAGTGTGATAATTGGTGTCATGTATAATCCAAATGCGAACGTAGGCGTTAACTCAAATGGTTAAAACTTTCCTTCTAATTTTGATGGATCTTTTAAACGATTCTTGTCACCCTTCCTCATAATCAGAATGTTCTAATAATCATAATAAAGCTCCATTCTATTGCCATTCGAACTATTTTTACCACGATCGAAAAGTATCACAGTATCCCAAATTAAACTTCTCTAATTAATATGTAATTCATACATAAAATTTTGGACCCTACTAGCTACAGAGTAATATTTTTACCTCGAAAAGTATCAAATTTTCCCAAATTAATCTTCTCTAATTAGCATGTAATCCGATCCGTTATCCGTACATAAAATTTTGGATCCAAGCTACTACCTACTACGTACCTTCAAAGATTCTAGCCATTTAAGCATGAGAAGACCAAATGTCTTGGAGAAAAATAGAAGAGTACAAAGGGTACCTTTCAACCAGCAAGCATTCTTATTAATTGCTTACTCTTTTTCATTTATTAAGGTGCTAATTGCTCTTAAAACTTTATTAATATAATCATATAATTTTGGTGTGATTAGAGGTTGTCTACTATGATTCCAGGGTCTTAATTAAGTTTGATTAAATCACATTTTAGTGTAATTATACTTGCTCACTATGCACTTACCCTTGTTGACCCAACCTTAACTTAATATCTTTGATAAATTGTTCCTTAAATTAAGGAAAATAATATTAATTATTTGGTTACATATACGGAGTATTAGTTTAGTGGTAGGTTTGTGGTATGTGAACCCGACCAAAACCCGATTAACCGGTATGGGAGAGAAATTAATTTTATAACTCTAATAAATTTAAGAGAATAATATATAAAATTAAACGTAGTAGCTTACATCATTCAATTCTTTAATTTGTGGAGAACCATTTGACGTGCAAATTAAAGCAAGGTTATTAGTGTGCAAGTATAAATTAGAAAGGTCACTTATTACCCCACTCATCCCTCCGTTTTAATTTATTTTTTACGTTTTAACTTTAGGTAATATTCATAAATCATGTTTTGACCGTTGTTTGTTTCTTTATATATAAATAAAAACATATTCATATAGGGTCCTGTTTGATTCGTCTTGATTTTTTCTACTAGAATATTAAGTTTTATAATTTTTACAAATATAAATTAAAGATAAAAGTGTTACAAAATTTGTATTGACAAACATGTATAAATGAAACGTAAAGAATAGAATGAAACGGAGGGAGTATTTGATTTAGAAACTTCAATTTGTTAATATGTTACATTGACATTACAAAATATGTGGGATAAAACTAGGAAGTGAAGTGATTAACTTGCTAAGATGGTAACGTGAGATTTTTTCTTTAATAAATATTGGGTACAATTTTATTTTATTTTTGGATCCAAGAGAAGAGCGATGCCTTAAACATCTATCATACGAGTAAGTTGTTGTGATGTATGAAGTAGTTAGATAATAAATATCCAAAGTTGGGACGATTGAGAATCGAAGGTGAAGGTCCTGGAGGAGATTAGCAAAATACAACGGTCAACATTTAACACATAAATGCTCGCTAACTTCCACCCCTTGGACGCTAGCTAGTCAAGGATAAACCCCGATTGCTTGTATGTAGTTACGTATGCAACGTACAAAAGCTTGAGTAAATAGAAAATCACAAGTGTTTGTGGAATGCAGGTACGTAGTATTGCTTGAGAGATCGAATGTGAGTACAAGGGTTAGAGATTTCAGGTAAATCCACCTCTAATAGTGAATGAAACATATGTGAAGTATGGTTTTTGGAGATAGCAGGTACATTGACTGTAATGCGTAAGTAATACAATGATATAATGTGACTTATTAATTGACATTTGAAAGAAATATTCATGCTATCGTTCTTTACTTCACTATGCTTGGAGTCCATGGACTGCTTCTAAATGTATGATTGTATGAACTTAATGACTTAGGACCTGTTTACTTTAGCCGGAAACAACTCAACTAACTGAACTGAAAGTTTTTATTACGATTTTTAAAGATGAGCTGAGTTGCATTGAATTGATTGGAACTGAGCTGAACTGAACTGATTTTAAGTGAAGTAAAGAAGCCCTTAGTAACTAATATCAACACAAAGGATCAAATGCTCATTCTAATGATTTTCCAATCACTATATATAGTGACGATAACTCAATAAGCAAATGTCTTATGGCCTTTATGGGAATTCGTTGTTTTTTACTCCACCCGTTTCAATTTATTTTTTACGTTTTTACTTTGGGTACTATTCACAAACTATGTTTTGACTGTTGTTTGTACTTTAACTGCAAGTAGAAACATATTCATATAAAGTCTTGTTTGATTTGTCTTGATTAATATCAAGTTTTTATAATTTTTACATATACAAAATTAAAAATATAAGCATTACAGAGTTAAAAATTTGCATTTAAAAACGTGTATAAATAAAACGTAAAAAATAGTATGAAACGAAGGAAATACAAGAAATAAAAAAGCACTTTCTCTACTTTCTTTCAGGGCGCATCTTCTTATGTTATTATTGATGTTTATTATCATTATATCAAACTTTTTATATACTCATAGTATACATATTTTTTACTCCAAATACAAAGTACAAATTTACAATTGATTCGAAACATTGATGGCAAGCAAAGCTATAATTAATTAAGGGAAGAAGGAGTGTTTTTAAAGTACAAGGGCGCAAACCTCAAAATAACATCCAAAAGAGTGATTGTGGACTTATGGTATATTTTACTATTTCGGGTGATAAATAAAGAGCCCTAAACTCTTGAGCCAAAATTTTACTCATACTTATAAATGAAGGCAAAGGAACCTTAATTAATTTCCTTCGTTATTTTTAGCCGAGAAAAGTCAAACCGACCTTTTTGCTTGGTCAACGGATATAGAGCTATTAAATTAAATGCTATATCAGAAATGGTTTAATTACGTACGAATAGTAGACTAGTTCATGCTTGGGTAGCCTATATATTAAGGTTATCAACTTATCATTCCTTCATTATTATTCTTGACATTCTATCATTGACCAAAACTCATTCTCGTATTTTCTTATGCCACTTGTTTTGTATTTTTTTTAAAAAAAAAAATTATAATCACGTGCTTATTTCACCGACTCTCTTGAGTTTATTAGATCGTCCATTGTATTATGGAGTATTAATTTTAATTTCTTTTATCAATTTTGAAGGTATATTCTTGATTTCACCTTGAAAATATGGATTTCAATCAAGATAAGCTAAAATCAAGGTATATATGTTAATAAGATGTAATTGTTCATTAGAAGTTCAGAACAAGATATACTTCGTTTTCATCATGACTAATAAGCTCCTATTTGCTCCGATTAAGACAATAAGTTCATATGAATTTGTTCAAGTTAAGAATGATACGTTCTAACTTGATATAGTAATGCACAATGACTACACAAAACAATATATCGACACAATATCTAGTTAACTTAGAGGTGAAACACATTCGTTTCGTTGAATTGAAGTTGTACCTATATATGTCTATTATCTCTACAACGGAGTAATTAAGGTTAGAAGTGTAAGTTATGGCTAGGCAACATAATTATTAATCATATAACTATGGAGTTTAAGAATATAATCAGCCTATTCCGCATGCATTGCAACAAATACTACTTTTTTTTTTATAGAGAAAAACAAATACTACTAAACACACTCTCAAATTCCAAATAAAATTGACTTTCCAAATGCATTGATTTTTTATTTATATAATGGAATTAAATCTTAAAAATAGCCATATTGATCAATATTTTGACTAAACTAATCATTTTGACAAAGGATCCATTATATTATAACATGTAAAAATCAACAAATAAAATTAAGTTAAGTAGATATGTATTATTTGAAGATATATACACAACCGAGGTAAAACACAAGTATACCACAATTACCCAGCCCCACACTTATATATAGTTTTTGGTATTAGAAAGCCGTAAAAACAAGTGATGAAAGTCAATTCCATAGTCACTTGAAATCAAAAGAAAAACTCTAACCAATTATACGAATATAATTCCCATTTGTAGGATGCAGGTGCCGAATGTACATCTAGCCATCCAGTGAGCTAGACTTTTCGAACCCAAAAAACATCCTAACAAATACGAAAGTAGTGAACGTGAAGAAGTTTAAAAAAACAGGGCAGGTATAACCTAATAGTACACAGTTAAGTGAGTGTATTACAGTTAATATAGATATAGCAGATCAAAAAGGTCAAAGCAATAGCAAATAGAATAACAGCGTAACTTAAGACAGTAAGTAACCGTGTTAGACAGGGCACGGGGTAATAAACAGGACTTTTAATTTTAAGAAAGTTGTTGAGACTTCTTTGCTTTAATTTTCCAGGCTTGCCTTTCATTCCCACTAAACTTAAACAATAATACAACCAAAGTTAAAGTTTGTATTACTATATAATCAATTATATACGTAGTATGTTTAAATAATTAAAGATTATATAGTAATTTAATTTAATTTAATTTAATTTAATCTTCTAGCTAGTAATAAAGCTAAGCAAGACATTCTAAGCTACATACAGTGTAAGCATCTAGCAACTAGACCTTCTGTTTAAAAACTCGGATGATGTGAAGCCAATTGTAATTAATTTGCATGTTCAATACCTAACTACAAATCTATATAATATATTAAAAGGCGTCGCTGTCAACGAAACTATGCCACGTGGCGCTCCCAATGAACAATGAATGTGACACATGTCACGCTTAAAATACAAACCATGTGTGCTATACGCGAAGGTTTAACTACCAATCCATAATGAATTTGATGTTTAATATTTCAAAGTAATGAATAATAAAATCTTGTAATCATATGGTATGAGCTTTAGATTTGTATCGTTTATTCACTTGCACTAAAACTATGACATTGTTATTTTTACCCAAGTCTTTTATAATTGTTTTGCTTTTTTAATTAGTAACTTATTTACAATCCACGCAATATAATTTCGCACTAAACAAAAACACATTATGAAAAACAAACAAAAGCGTATTTGATAATTATAGCCGATCCGGGGCATTGCTCGAGCCAAAATTCTAGTTTGATACATTAAAACACAACTTGCACCTTCTCCCACCTTTGAGAATACACGTTTATTCCAAGTTGATTGTCCGATAATTTGTATATCACTTGTAGAATCATATATGGTGTATGTCATATTTTCTTGATGACTTATTAATATTATATTATTGAAAGAAAGTGACACAATGATACAAATTCGGACTCACTCATGATTGCTGATCTTATCATTATCTGTTGTCAAAAATTACTGATTGCAGATGTATACATAGAAATTCGGGGTATTTCTATAACTTAATTTAAACATCTTTTCCTTAACATTGTTGGCCTCTAATTACTTGCAAGTAGCTAAGCTAAGCACATTTTCTAAAAAAGGGATAGCTTAATTAGTGGGCAATCAATTTGGCTCCCATCATTAATTAAATAAAAATTACTTAGGTATGTATATGATTTGGAGTTGTTTAGAAACATTTGTCTACTTACATTAGAGGGTAGATGAAAGATTAGGTACCCCTTTAAAAGCCATATATCATATCATATCATATCATAGAAGGACATGCAATAGAGAAGAATCTCATGAAGTCATGATTCATGCATGCGTTTATCTTAGCTTAGAGAGCATCTCCTACGAACTCTTGTGTAATGTAATGTGTTATTTTTAAAATAGTAGTAGTAGTAGTACACGAGCTAGTACTAAAGACCTCTTTTCATATTAATCAATAAATTGACTATTGAAAAAACATACTAGTGTATTTTTGCTAGCTATAAAGTTTCCATTTCTATTGAGTTGTCCGAGTTTATTTATCATTTTTTTTTGACACACGAAGTAGTCCAAGTTTATTGCATGCTGAACTTAGACTACGTTTTATGTGGAATATATTATATATATTAGTATTAGAAACTGATCAGTTATTGTGTTTATCTTATCTTGGCTTACAAATTGCTACAAACAAACAAGGCATTGGGAAAACAATAACCCTAGAATTAGACTATGCTAACAAAAAAAACTAGAAATAGGAAACATTAATTGTATATACATGAATTGTGGTGTACAACTTTCTTGATACAACATTTAGGCTCCATAATTAATGAGAGTTATGTGCTCCGATACGACCTTGGATGAAAATTAGAAGGATATGGAAGGCACGATTATTTGTGATACTCTAATATTGAAATAAAGAATTTGGAATGTGATCGTGTCAAAAGACACAAAAACAATGCAGTTTAAAAAAAGGGAAAAATGAATTTGAACTTTTGAGTTGTTGCATATAAATATATAATCATGGAGTAATAACTTTTTCAAAATCTACAAAGTTAGAAATACAATTTTGATCTCCATCCCTACCTCATTAGTACTACTCTCTTTGTTAATCCACCATTAACTAATAATTTTTTTTCTAAATTAACTCTTTTTCGGTCATTTTTAACTTAAAATTAACCAATTTCAACACGTTCCAATCAAGTTAAATTACGAATTTCAACTTGTTCCAATCAAATCCACCGTGCGAGTTCTCTTTTACGGTTATTCTTGACTTCAAACTCAGCTTTTTACTGGATCACACGCTCACAACCCCAATTTATAAAAGAATCAAATGCTATGAAAAGCTAAATGCTAAAGAAGCCTATAATTGACAGTATAGAGCGTGGGCAACTGGGACATTCAACAAAAACCAAGACAAAAATGAAAAAAAGGGCAAATTCTAACAAGTTTAGCTGTTAATAAGCCCTTCATCCGCCTTTTGCGGAGAGCAGAAAGAAAAAACAGAATAAAGGGCTTCATTTATTTAGAATTTGCGAGAGTCAGTAAGCTTCTATGTCTTATTAAGCAGGTCAAACTATCCTTTTCATCCTACTTTCATGAACCATACCTAAATTCATTACACCCCAAAATTCAATATACTTGTGTAGATATCACTCATTTTTTCCTAATAAATAAACAAAGTATTTATTACAGTATTTGTACTTTTGCAATGTTCATCAATATGTACACCGGATAATATCAAACTCTTAATGCATCATTCATACACCACGCACTTAAAAAAAAACATAATCATATGAAATTCAATCTGATTTATTTCAATTTGATCGTTAAAATATTTTACAATAACAATTACATTACATATTTACATTAAAACTTAATAATTGTCAATAAATACTACATCTGCCACGATTTAGTTGCAATAAATATTATTTTATACCTCACAAAATATTATTTTTGTTGCAATTAAATCATGACGGGTGTAGTATAAAAGATTAGCAGTAATAAATTTATTTACTGTATTTTGTTGATCGTCATGGTCCCAAACAGTCCATTTTTGTTTGCTATATAATTCTACCTCTCCACCCCAAACACCTTCCCCCCCTTTTCCTCTCCAAACTCTCTTCATACCAAATTCCCCTGTTTTCCTCTGTTTTTTTCCTTTAATTAAATCAACTCATCAAATACTTCCACACTATAACACCCCAACTTCCACACTTATTTGTAGACCTCATTTAACCCCTTAACAAAAAAAAAAAAAAAAAAAAAAAAAAAAAAAT
>PYUH01000221.1:1831353-1860908 GCA_016808085.1 Suaeda aralocaspica
AAAAAAAAAAAAAAAAAAAAAAAAAAAACATTCTCACATATTATCATACACATAATCATCTTGAATTTCAAACTACCTAGTTCAATGGAGAAGGAATTTTTTGTAAATGGTGGCATACCACCTCAACTACAATATGATCATCATCCATTCATTTCTTCAATACCCACATGGCATAACCTTTCATCTCCAATGGAAATTCAACATACAACGACAACGAATACGAATACGGATAATTTTGAATCAGCAATGAGTTCAATGGTTTCTTCACCCGCAGCATCAAACTCTGCCTTATCGAACGACAACTATATGATCAGAGAGTTAATTGGGAAGCTTGGCAACATTTGCAACTCCAACGGAAACCACCACCATCAACATCAACAACAACAACAACCACCCTACATTAGTGGTGGCAATTGTAGCAGCAATAATAACTCATGTTATAGTACCCCAATAAGCTCACCACCAAAAATGGGGATTCAAATGCCAATTATGGATCATTTGGTGAAAGAAAACTTTCCCAATTTGGGAAATTCAATGGATTTGAGCTCTAACTTGCCTGCAATGCCAGCTGATCCAGGTTTCGCGGAGCGAGCTGCGAGGTTCTCTTCCTTTGGAAGTAGGAGTTTTAATGGAAGAACAACCCAATTTGGGGTAAACAATAATAATGAGTTAGGCAAACGATCTAATAGCAAGTTACAAAGAGTTTTAAGTAGTCCTTCACTTAATGAACCTGAAATTAACAAGAATTCATTGTTATTACAAAACAATGAAACTAAACAATCAAGAAATTCTGGGCAAATTCAAGGTCAATTTGAGAATTCAAGGGAAAATTCATCCATTTCTGGACAAAGTCCTCCTGTTGCACAAAATGGATCAAATAGAAAAAGGAAAGCAGCTGTTTCTAAGGGAAAATCAAAAGAACCTCAATCTCCCCTATTTTCAAATATAAATCATGTAAGTGTATAATCCCAAAAGAGTATAAAAATTGAATCTGGAGATATTTTTTAAGTAATTGAAAATAACCCTTGAAAAAAAAACTGATTATTTAATTAGGTGGGTCAAAATGGAGAAGATTCAAGTGCAAAGAGAAGCAAATCAGAGGAAGAAAGTGACCTAAAAGCAGAGGAAAACAGAGGAGGAGAAGAAGAAAGCAAAAAACAGAGTACTGCAAACCAAAAGCCTCCTGAACCACCAAAGGATTACATTCATGTTAGAGCTAGAAGAGGTCAAGCTACTGATAGTCATAGTCTTGCTGAAAGAGTAAGATTTAACAAAAAAAAAAAAAGATACAAAATGACTAAATTTAGTTTAGTATATGCTAATTTACTAATTAATTATCTTCTTCAAATGTTGATTTGTGGCAGGTTAGAAGAGAGAAAATTAGTGAAAGAATGAAGCTTCTTCAAGATCTTGTACCAGGCTGTGATAAGGTGCATTTTTCTTCAATTTTGACCTTCCAAAAAAATAAACTTTTTTCTGATAAAGTGTATTTTTCATTTGATATTAAAAAAAAAAAAAAAATTGAGTTTAATTTGATGTTGAAATTGCTAATTGTGTACAGGTAACTGGAAAAGCACTTATGTTAGATGAGATAATCAATTATGTACAGTCATTACAAAGACAAGTTGAGGTAAATTAGAGTCTTAATCAAACTATTAAAATTCTATAATTTGGATCATATATGCTAATGATCATCACTAATTGTATATGCTTTTGTTATTGTTTATGTTTAGTTCCTGTCAATGAAGTTATCATCTGTCAATCCAAGATTAGAGTTCAATGTAGGAAACCTTTTCTCAAAAGATGTAAGTTCACAAAAATTTCTTTTTAAATTAAAAAGTTTGCTTTTTTTTTTTTTTTAATTGTATATTTTTATCTTATTATTATTATACATAGCTTAATACTCCATATAAAAGTACTTTTGATTTGGACTAACTTTATTTTTAAAAACTTTATGAAATATTATTTTCAGGGGAACCAACCAAATAGCACAATGGCGCATCCAATGTACCAAATAGATTCGATGGCACCAAATCAAAACCAAAACCTTTATGGGCAAACTCATCAACAAGATAGCATAACTACCACGGCCCCATGTTCTTCTATGGACCCTATAAATCCCACAATTAACCATCTTAATCATGCTTTACATTTACCTTCAATTGATGGTTTTCCTCAGGTAATAATCATATCATTTACATTAATCTTCTTTCTTGGTTATTTTAATTCCCACTTAGTTATTGATCATCATTGTGACATGTTATTAGCTCGAACGGTAATAATAATAATAATACTAATAGGGTTCTCATTAACCCTTTAAAATCCCTTTTCATCTATCGTTATCATACTAAATGGTCGGTCCAAAATTGCGCGGCAATAACCCCTTGATAATTAATCTTTGAAATAACGATCATTAACCACCTAATTGTTGCTTATTATTACAATGTGAAGTAATTATGTAGCTAATGAAAGTATTTTGATTAAACAGCTATCATCATTATGTGAAGGAGACCTTCATAGTATTGTCATGGGTTTTGGCCAAAAGGAGAATGGATTTCATCAACCACAAACTTTACATGGTAAAAGACATTAACTCATAATAATCTTTATATTAGTGCTAAAATAAGCTTCTTTTGATTAAAGTAATATATGGTTTAAATTAATTTTTAATTTTATTGTGTAGGGTCAAATCCATCACCACTAATGAAAATTGAGTTCTAACAACCAATGATGAATCCAGAATATGATGGCCAGAAAAGAAGGAAAGGATTGAGAGACAAAGAGAGGTTGCCCTGTATATACAATTACAAAGAGATTTGATTTGAATGATTTTTCAAGGCCATTGTCTAAATATCTAATCAACTAAAATTTTTTTCCTCTTTTTTTTTTCTTTTCTTCTTTCTTCAAATATTTAATATAGATTCATCACTCCTTTCCCTCATTTATCTACCAATGATTTTATTTTTTGTTATTATTTTATAGGTTAGTTAAGTATGCTTATATAATGTATCTTTGTAAGTTGTAATATTATATTATGATCAATTGGTGCAAAGTCTTGATTTTGCACAACCCAATGTAACATAAATTCAGTTGAAGAAAGGGAAAAAAAATTACTACTCTCTTGTCCGATTTTATTTGTCACTTTGACTTTCAATATTCAATTTAATTAGAATCCATTTTCAATTAATTATATTTGTAAAACATAATACCTAACGAGAAGGAACGTAGGAATCATTAATTTTGTGAGTATCACAAAAATAGTTTATTGCAAATAAATATTTGAGGCAGTATAAATTTATAGAAAAAATATAATGAAAAAAAAAGTAATTTAGAAAGAGACACGAGTAAAACTATTTTTTATTTCAATAAAATAATCTTTTATTCCATTACTACTTTTCGTCCAAAGAAATTATCGATGTTGATAAATCAAAATTGTTTATATTGATAAATCAAAAGTGAAATAAATTTAACAATTTACATGATGATTGAAGATAATATATGCTTGATTTGCCAAAGATTTTAATGATGCATCAAATCGTGTTAAAGTGGTTGGTTACAACTTACAAAAACTCAACTAATTATGTTGTAAACCAGCTGTAATTAGTGGGGCCTTAATCTTATTTTCTCTCAGATTTATTTTAATTTATATACTAAAAACAATCATAAGCATGAATAATTACAATTGTACGAGTAAAGTTTATTGGATTATCCTGAACTGGAGTCAACTCATGACTTTTTATTAATTTTCATTTGTTTGTAATTTTATTTTTTTTAACTTCTCATTTTTATTTTATTTTTTTTTACTGTCTTATCCCAAAATAAAAACACCTTAAACAGAAGCTTCTGTTCTGTTTTTCACTGCTATAATCAAACAAATAACAGACACAATTATAAGAAAATCTATTAACAAGATTAAAGAAAAAGTTACTCGTATAAATCTAACACTTTCATATTTTTAATATATATATTTTTAAGATAATTATTTTAAAATTAGAACATCAAGAAGAATCCCAGGTTGGCAGAGCTGAGATTCAGTCCAGAACCAATGAATGAAAACAGAAGCTTTAATTATCTCATTAATTAATACTACTCTACTAATTTATCTCCAAATTTTAAATTATTCATAAACAAATTTTATTACAAAAAAACATTTAAATGAAAAAAAACTTTTAATTAAAAAAACTAGTGGATTTCAGCTATAAAAAAAAAAAAAAAAAAGATACCTTTTTTTTTCCACCTTAAGAAAATAGAATAATGATATTGTGTTAATAATGGTGCAAGTAAAAATCCAGTTTCTTGGGTTTAACAAAAGATTTCAGAATTGCAGCCTTTAGCTAATAAAATATTAAGGATTGTATTATTGGACTGCCATGGCAGAATTAATGGATTATATTATGAAGAAGATGCTTTGAATTTGGTGAGGGTGGTTTATTTTAATTTTAATTTAAAGAAGGGGTTAAGTAATGGAAGAGCTAATTAAGTTTTATTTTTATAATATCAATTTTAATTAAAAAAAAAAAGATAATATGATGTTAATGGTAATAATGCTTCAGGGTGACAGCCTTGTTTTGATTGGTTTATAAACCTAACCAATCATTAATTAAAACCGTGTCTGACATCCAATAGTAATTTACTAATATTCAAATTATAAATTATAATCATAAAAAGGGATTAATAGTTGTCTGATTTATTTTTTTAGTTCCATTAACCTTAATGCTGAATGAAGTACCTTTGTGTGTAACTTGACAATCTTTTGAGATTTTTACTTATTATTTTTCTTTCTATTTTAGAATTAGAAACATTGGAAACCAAACCCTATCACCAACCAGAACAGTAATGACAAACTATTGCTAAGAATAAAATCTTGATCAACCTGCAAAATTTGATCCAAGTTTCAATTATATGGACTAATATGAATTAAATCATAGAGGACATTTATTGCTCTTGTGAAATAATCATAAGTCTTTTAGTCAAGTATGTGTCTCCATTTTTTTATAGGAGTATATGATATGATCATAGATCAGTTAGCCGACTTATTTAGGTTTACATTCGATCATACGCTTTTGTCCCTCCTAGTCCCCACCTTTGTAACATTTTTCTAAGCTATGGAGCCAAAAAAGGCGAGTAATAAAAATCGAACTCAATCTTTCATAAAATCGAGATAGAAGTTTTAACAAATGATCTATCCCTCACGCTCATCTAGTAACATTTTTTTGAACATTACATCCAAATAACAAAGGAAGTATTAGATTTATACGTACATAAATTGAGGGCATGTTTACTTCAGCTTAAAATCCGTTCGATTCGGTTCGGTTCGGCTCTTCTCTTATTTTGCTATTCGTTAATCTTTCATAAAAAAACTTTAGTTCAGTTCAGTTCAGTTTAATTTAGTTCAACTATTTTCAGTTGAAGTAAACAGGCCCTGAGACCTCATTATTTTTAATTTTTTTTCTCATGCATGATAATACATTGTTCATGCATATTATGTGTGGCTTGAACTTACTCCCATAAGCATAAGCGCAAGTAGCCCCTTAGAGGCGGTGCTAGAATCCAGTGTCACTATAACTCTTTAAGGGCCTGTTTACTTCAACTGAAAACAACTGAACTGAACTAAACTGAGCTGAATTGAAAGTTTGTTTAATGAAGGATTAATGAGTAGCAAAATAAAAAAAGAGCAAAATTGAACCGAACCGAACCGATTTTAAGTTGAAGTAAAGAAGCCCTAAGGATACATCATACATTCATACATGCACCTTTGTCCCAATGTTCCGAGTGAGTAATGACATGCAAGCAATTGGGGCTCAACATCAAATCATTTAGACATAATTGCATGTTTTCCCCTATATTACATAGTAGAAAAATAAACAGATTTGTAGGGATAAAAATAAAAATCTCTACTTCTAAAAAAGCTTCTAAAGGTTTAAGTCACAAGCTTGATAATTAGTTCTTCCATAAATAGATAAGTGGTTATATATTAATGGACGTAGGGCCTGTTTACTTCAGCTGAAAATAGCTGAACTGAACCGAACTGAATTGAGTTGAACTGAAAGTTTTTTATGAAGTATTAATGAATAGAAAAATAAGAGAAGAGTTGAACTGAACTGAACGGATTTTAAGCTAAAGTACATAGGCCCGTAGGAGCTATAAAAATGTGTTTATATATATATATATATATATAGTAGATATAAGATATTATATTATTAGTTAAAATGTGGTTTCATTTCCTTGGTTAAGCAGCAAAAATAATGTAAGGCTTTTGATTTGAATTTGAATTTTTGATAGAGTAAGGCTTTTGATTATTAGTTAGTTGTTAGTTTGTTAGGCTACAAACCTCAAATGGTGTGATCACAATTTGTACAACACAATTGACAAAAAAATATACCAAGCCATGCAATGCAATTATATTAAAATAATAATAAATAAAATTAGGAGCTAATAAAAGCACCTCAACAATAATTAGGACTTGAAGTAGCTTTTTTTCATCATCAATTGTTATAATACAATGGTTTTTGGCCTACTTCCTTATTATTTAAGTATTAAATTTTAGCAAAACATACATTTGGAAATGTGCTTTTTGTAAGTAGATTAAGTTTAGGATGAAAGCTGATTAAAACCATCAGGCAGGAAGCCCACTGAAAGAGATTAATGATTAACAGTAGGTGAAGAAACCTTTAGCTGCTTTGTCCATCTGTTGTAAAGTTTAATTGGAGAAGAAAATCAAAAAATTAAGAATAACATAAAATATAATTGATAATAAATAACTTTCATTCGTCTTTACCAAACAAAGTCAACTTTAGAATATTCTTGATAATAAATAACCAAATCTTTAAGGAATATTCATGCACGGTTAATTTCCTTGTTTTTGGGGTGTTGGCGAGTTTGAGTATTAGGGTAAAAAAGATGTTTGATCATTTGAAAAAGTTAATTAGTTTTCCGTTGGTGTTTAGTAGAAGATTTTTAAACAATTTGAGATAAAACAATACATATGAAAAAAAATTAAGAAGAGCTTTGGAGTGCTTTATACATTGAAAAGTTAACAACTTTACAATATGTACCAAACATTTTTTTCCAAGAGTATATAATTAGCTAGTAAAATTAGCTGATATAATAAGCTAGTCAAACAATATAACACAATTGCTAATCATCATCGCTCATTCTATAAGTTATATTAGTTTAAGTATTAAAAATTGGAATTATTTTGGATATATTGATGATTAAGAAAAAATCAAGTTCTCATAAATAAGCATAAGTATAAAATATTGTAATTACTTTCCGATAAATCAAGATAAATTAAATATTATGCAATTCAGTACAACAAATTTTCCTTAAACATAAAAAAATTTGCAATAAAATAAATAAATAATTAAATATCCAAATAGAAATCATGGGGGGGCACTCTCTACTATACATATGTATTGTAGGCGAGAGCATGCAGTAAAGTTTGAACATGATCAATATTTTTAAAATTATCCCCAAGCAGTAAACTAGTAAATGTTAAACGCAGGTGAAGAATGATTAGCAAGTTGAAGTGCAAATATGCTAGCTTGGTAGTAGTACATATGAATCAACATGGACCGTAAACCAGTAATTTCGGTTTTAATGGTGATTTTATGCTAATGAACTTGAATTAGGCTGCTAAATGTTGAGGATGTGTAGTTTGCAACTTCTTGTTTGCCCATATTTGATTAAGCCAATTGTAGGTGTAGTTTCTACAATTGAAATTGTTTATAGCCCACAACTAATCCAGATTTGGTAAGACTTGATCATATATAGAGTAGATTGTTGTGAGGGGCACTTGGCCAATTTTATTTGGTATAATGACGTGTGAGACGATTCTATTGTTTTTCAAGTTTTATTGATTAAGGAAATCCTACTTTCTTTGCTAGGTGAATCCTACCAAATAAAGAGTTCAAATCAATGTGTCAAAATAGCTGAGCTATTTAATCACATACCACAAATCTAAAGATTAAGGGGTAGTTTAGTGGCATATAATAGGAAGTTGCATCTTCTAAAGAGTCCTTCTTGTACTTTCTTTTGTTGTTGTTAAGAAAGCTACATGAATGGTAATGAAAATCAATCCTAGAATATCCAAGAATCGAGAGAGTTATCCACCACTCTCAAGATAATAGAAAATTGCTTTTGTGGTTAAAAGCACAAAGTTGAACTTCATGATTCCAAAAGGAAATTACATTTATCTATATGAAATGTATAAACCCCAATTCCCTTTGCTATTTTTCGGAAGTAGATCATTGACGCAAGTATAATTTTTGAAAAACTCCAAATAAAGTGTTAACCTCTTTCAAGAATGGCCTGACTAAAAAGATACAATACCTTTTTTTCAGTAATCAATTAAAGAGAAAATATACTAGAAAATCCTTAGCTCAAGTGCAAATTAGTTCAATCAGAATTGTTTTGTCAATCACAGCAAAAATAATGACAAAAACAAGAAACTTTTTGTTCAATTTATAAAAAAAAAAAACAAAAACAAAAACAAAAAAAAAAAAAAAAAAAAAAAAAATTTTTAAATGAACAAACATAAATAAGTGAAAAGGGGAGAATGAGGAGAATTGACGATTCCGACATTCTTGGCTAAGGGCCAATTCGACAAATAACGTAGTGTTAAACCAGCGTTCTAAAGGGCCGATAAATTTCTTATGGCCAATGCTGGGGCTGAGATGGACTGGTCTGGGTTATATATCTATACGATCCATTTATTAGTTGATGGACTGGTAATACTCCGTTTGTTTCAATAATTCAGGTTACAGAACGTTTATGGAATATTGAGCGCCTTCTCTAAGAAAATAATAATAGATATAACTGAGCGCTAACCATCCAAAATTATCATATTAGATTTGGGAAAAGGAATATTTAGTTCCAGAACATTTTGTGTACCACAATAGGGTCATTAAGTCATTCTCATCGTATTAATAAAAAGCAAGAGCGAAAAAAACTGTTTTTATTTTTCTTTAATAAATAAAATAAAAAGTGGTTATTTTTAGATGACGGACCAATCAAATTGATTAGTAATAATATAAATAATATATATTGATTATCAACCCTCCTAATATATATAGAGGATTGTTCATGAATATACAATCAAAAGCAATTTTTTTCCCTTCTCCCATAATTAATAATTGTTTTCGAATTCGAGTATCCGACTTATGATCTTTTTCCCCATAACCTAACTAATGTTGTACACTAATTTCAACAATAGAATAGTATAGTATATATTTTTATAAAGGTACAAATAACGAAATCTCAATTCAACTTCCATTTTAGTGAAATTATCAGCAATGAATAAATATAGAGTAATATGAGTCATCCCCATACACATCACATTTCAAAAAACAAGAGACTCCATAAGAAACAAAGAAACTTACTTTGATTTGATCAGAGGTGCATGCGCCGCTTGTTGATAATAGCGTTATTAAACTATCAAAAAGAACCGACCAATATTATAAAAACTTGTTTAGATCTTAAAAAGGTAAACAAAAAGATAAGAAACAAAAGCAAGTACAAAGTAGTATTAATCAGGGCAAAAGACAAATTAAGGTCAATAATTTAAGTACAATAGAAAAGAGGTAAATGCCACAAGCAAGAAAAAGCCAGTCACCGCATCACCCATTGAACACACCAATTATATTCCTTTTAAAACCACTTCTCTAAATTAATTATTGTTTATGATTAGGTTTATTAATAGATAATTAAGATAATAACTTGTCAGATTATATGCTGCAATTTACTCTTATTAATTAGTTTATGTTGTACGTGTAGTGTTACGTTATAGACAAGAGGTAATAATCAAACTTGTGTAATGTAATCGTATATTCTTTTGCAAAGGCAGAAAAACATACATCATTAGAAATTATTATATTTATTTATTATTCGTTAATTATTAATTATTTACTCCTCCGTTCCTATTGTTTGATACGCTATGACTTGCGCACATGTCAATGCACTTATTTGATCTAACTATCTTTTGTTTTGTATATGTAAAAATTAATAATAATGAATATTAATAACCATACTCATGAGGACGAAAATTAATTGAAAACAAGGCCCTCATATGACATATTTGTTATAAATTAATGTCAAGATCCAACGTATGAGGAACGGAGGGAGTGAAGAATGATAGAGAAATAAATATTAAGACTTTAATTTGGTGTAACAATAATGAGAAACACAGTACGAAGTACCACCAAAATTAACTAACGCGTTTAATGGAAAAAAATTGGAATGGCTCTTAGCGTAATTGCACGTTCTCTTATGTTGGAAGTGTGTCAAATTTCCACAATTTTCTTTAAAAATAGTGTATAGTACCATTGGCAATTATGTTTAAGCATTGTAGAACAAAATACAGCCTCAAAATTTTCATATAAAATGATGTTTGTTTTTTATTAGAAGTTTGACTTCTTAGAACAATTACGAGCGTGGAGAAATCTTGAGCATATCTTTACCTAATTTTCATTGATTTCCAAATTGTCTAACTTAAGTATGAAAGCTAATTTGTGTATTATTTGCCAACCAATTTTTTTTTTTGATTCACTTTCATTTCATCGTTCGTGTGAAAAAAAAAAAAAAGATATATTAAAGTTAGGTTGGAATTGACTTGTATGATAAAATATAAACATGTATTTCTGGTTGCTTTACATAATTAGTTTGGTTGTCTTTGTTCACAAACCACATGTCGAGCATGCTATCCTTGCTCAATTGATCACAATTATCGATTTTGTGCTTTTTATTGATCTTTGAGAACCCATTCCTTGTTTTATCATCTTCAAACACGTCTTCAAATTCTTATTTGTGCATGTTTAAGTGTTAATTAGATTAGTAGATTAGTTATAGATACTTACTTCCATTTTTAGAAACAAGTCGAACGAAGGTCATAATAGCCTTGTTTTGTAGAAACATGAAATGGAAGTATTAAAATCAGATGTCCATTATATAAAGAATATCGGTCATTCCAAATGTAATTATGAACAGTAGATGAATAACTTCATAGTAGCCTCCACTGCACCTAATACGTATCCAATAACATTATTATAGGGGTTAAGGATCGTATTATACGTTTACGGATCAATGTTTCGCATCCTACAATATTATTCTAATGTCGAGCTAGATTGGCATTATGAAAAAATCGTCTCCAGCCCCATGGACCAAAACACCAGTGGGACAAAAAGTGTCAAGTGCCATCAATTTTGTGTGCGGTGCCCCATTCATGCAGTGAGGAATCACTCCAATATGTATTTGTGTAGGACTATATATATTAGATAAGATATATTATCAAAACTTTTCAAACTATTCATCAAATCAAAATTAAAAAAAACAAAAAAAAACCATGGAAATGATATAAAGGTGGTTTGTCCCACGAAGCGAACATTAACTGTTTAATTTATTGCATCATTTTTTGTACGTAAAATACATATCATACTTCCAAAGATTCTTCTACTACATACATTAAATTGTTTGTATGTTCAGTCTACTTATAAAGATACACTACTATTTTAAATTGTTTATAGCTATATGACTATATCATAAATTCTATCATATATTTGTATCTTTTTCCATATTTTGTTGCTAACTTCTTCGTTTTCAAATTTTTAAATAAGTGATCGAGAAATGACTAGGTGTTGCGAACTGCAACTAACTTGTTTCATAGTAATATTATTACCATAAATTGAGTGCGTTATACATATATAAAATTGATAAGTAGACTAAATATGACTTGCCAAATCTTTTGTTGTATCTAACAAAAAATCTTGATGCATCAACTTGCAAACGCTATCAAACAAAGTTTCAATGCCGGTTACTTGTTTCTACTGGTTAATTATTAGTTATTTTTTTTTTTAACCAAAAAATAGGGGATACACGATCTATTCTACTAGCTTAATTAGTTGTACTTGATTTAGTGGTTGAGGTTGTATCTAATAATCACATGATAAGCTTGACCACTATCAGTTAGTCCAGGTTACTTGAGTGCGACTTCATGTACTTTAGAGCGTGTTCTCTTCATGGATATTTTTTTCAATAAGTCCTATCCATTACAAAACCTCAATTCATCAGATCCATTACATTCCCATAAATTTGTGATATATAATCCATTCTATATATAAGTTATGATAATTTCAATTCCTATAAATTTATGTCTTAACCTTCGAAGAGTTGCACCCTTAACATAGTTTGTTGTAGTGAACATAGTCGTTTGTATTAGGGAATAGTATCTTGTGATTTGTTACATCTTGAAGTTACTACTTTATTAGTTATTTAGCCGTAAGTTCATGGCATGAATAGCATATGAAGATCTGTTAGCAAATTTATATTGCAAGGCTCTAAAGTCTTTGTTGCATGTCCATGAAAGCATGAGATTTCATGCATCTTGAATGCTTAATATTAAAATAATTTTTCAATATAATTACGGGTCTGTTTACTTTAATTTTAAAATAAGGTTCAATTCAACTATTGCTATTATTAATCTTAATAAAAACTTTCAGTTCAATTCAATTCAACCCCAATCAGTTCAGGTCAGTTCAGTTCAACTGTTTTTCATTTGAAATAAGCAGGCAGGCCCTACGTCGTACACCTGCATATTACAAACAACGAATAGTAGGTTATCTTGATATCGGAAAAACTTAATAAAAGTATGGTTAATATTAAATTTAAATGTGTTGGGAATTTCAAGTTACTCAAGATTCACTGTGAGATACTTCATGTAGACTAACAACATATAGTTTTAATTAACCAAATAATATTACTGTAGTAATATGAATTACGGGAAAACTATCGGAGAAATGACACTAAAGTGTGAAATCAAGTGTTATTTTTTCTCTTAGCTTATCTTTTGTAAATTTGATCATCTAGATTATTAAAATACAATCATTGATCTTACAATTCAATTATTTTAAGTCGTAGAGAGAGGAGAATTTAGTTTCTTGTTCATGAAATTGGAATACAAACTCATGACATATCACTTCACCAATATGTGTATAGCAAACGATAATTACACTATACGTCAATGAAAAACCAATTTATATTGAACAGTTAGGTAACACCGAAGACTCAATAAACACTGGGAAATTAAATGGAAACAATAAATAAAGAAAGGTTGTTTTCGTCCTACTCTTTTCAGTTATTGTCCAATGTCAGAATAAAATGCTAGATACGTTAATACTATTCATCAATCATCAATCATCAATCATAATTATCAATTCATCAATTCATTATTGCCTGGGAGTGTGATAATTGGTGTCAGGTATAATCCAATGCGAACGTAGGCGTTTACTCAAATGGTTAAAACTTTCCTTCTATTTTGATGGATCTTTTTAAACGATTATGTCACCCTTCCTCATAATCAGAATGTTCTAATAATCATAATAAAGCTCCATCTATTGCCATTCGAACTATTTTTACCACGATCGAAAAGTATCACAGTATCCAAATTAAACTTCTCTAATTATATGTAATTCATACATAAAATTTGGAACCTACTAGCACTAAGAGTAAATTTTACCTCGAAAAGTATCAAATTTTCCAAATTAATCTTCTCTATTACATGTAATCCGATCCGTTATCCGTAATAAAATTTTGGATCCAAGCTACTACCACTACGGACCTGCAAAGATTCTAGCCATTTAAGCATGAGAAGACCAAATGTCTTGGAGGAAAAATAGAAGAGTACAAAGGGTACCTTTCAACCAGCAAGCATTCTTATTAATTGCTTACTCTTTTTCATTTATTTAAGGTGTAATTGCTCTTAAAACTTATTAATATATCATATATTTTGGTGTGATTAGGGTTGTCTACTATGTTCCAGGGTCTTAATTAAGTTTGATAAATCAAATTTAGTGTAATTATACTTGCTCACTATGCATTACCCTTGTTGACCCAACCAACTAATATCTTGAAAATTGTCCTTAATTAAGGAAATAATATAATTATTGGTTACAATACGGAAGTTTAGATTAGTGGGTAGGTTTGTGGTATGTGAACCCGACCAAAACCGATTAACGGTATGGAGAGAAATTAATTTTATACTTAATAAATTTAAGAGAATAATATATAAACTAAACGTAGTAGCTTACATCATTCAATTCTTTAATTTGTGGAGAACCATTTGACGTGCAAATTAAAGCAAGGTTATTAGTGTGCAATAAAATTAGAAAGGTCACTTATTACCCACTCATCCCCGTTTTATTTATTTTTTACGTTTTAACTTTAGGTAATATTATAAATCATGTTTTGACCGTTGTTTGTTTCTGTTATATATAAATAAAAACATATTCATATAGGGTCTGTTTGATTCGTCTTGATTTTTTCTACTAGAAATATTAAGTTTATAATTTTTACAAATATAAATTAAAGATAAAAGTGTTACAAAATTTGTATGAAAACATGTATAATGAAGTAAAAATAGAATGAAACGAGGGAAGCTATTGAAGAGTATTTGATTAGAAACTTCAATTTGTTAATATGTAAATTGAATTACAAAATAGTGGGAGTAAAACTAGGAAGGTGAAGTGATTACTTGCTAAGATGGTAACGTGAGATTTTTTCTTTAATAAATATTGGGTACATTTTATTTTATTTTGGATCCAAAGAAGAGCGATGCCTTAACATCTATCATACGAGTAAGTTGTTGTGATGTATGAAGTAGTTAGATAATAAAATATCCAAAGTTGGGACGATTGAGAATCGAAGGTAAGGTCCTGGAAGGAGATTAGCAAAATACACGGTCAACATTTACACATAAATGATCGCTAAATTCCCACTTGGACGCTAGCTAGTCAAGGATAAACCCCGATTGCTTGTATGTAGTTACGTATGCAAACGTACAAAAGCTTGAGTAAATAGAAAAATCACAAGTGTTGTGAATGCAAGGTACGTAGTATTGCTTGAGAGATCGAATGTGAGTACAAGGGTTAGAGATTCAGGTAAATCACCTCTAATAGTGAATGAAACATATGTGAAGTATGGTTTTTGGAGATAGCAGGTACATTGACTGTAATGCGAAGTTACAATGATTAATGTGACTTATTAATTGCATTTGAAAGAAATATTCATGCTATCGTTCTTTACTCACTATGCTGGAGTCAGGACTGCTTTCTAAATGTATGATTGGTTGCAACTAAGACTTAGGACCTGTTTACTTTAGCCGGAAACAAATCAATAACTGAACTGAAAGTTTTTTATTACGATTTTTAAAAGATGAGATGAGTTGCATTGAATTGAATGGAACGCAATTAGCTGAATGAACTGATTTAAGTGAAGTAAAGAAGCCTTAGTAACTAATATAAACACAAAGGATCAAATGCTCATTCTAAGATTTTCCAATCACTATATATAGTGACGATCACTCAATAAGCAAATGTCTTATGGACTTTATGGGAATTGTTGTTTTTTACTCCACCCGTTTCAATTTATTTTTTACGTTTTTACTTTGGGTACTTCACAAACTAGTTTTGACTGTTGTTTGTACTTTAACTGCAAGTAGAAACATATCATATAAGTCTTGTTGATTTGTCTTGATTAATATCAAGTTTTTATAATTTTTACATATACAAAATTAAAAATAGACATTACAGAGTTAAAAATTTGCATTTAAAAACGTGTATAAATAAAACGTAAAAAATAGTAGTGAAACGAAGGAAATAAAAAGAAATAAAAAAGCACTTCTCTACTTTCTTTCAGGGGCTCTTCTTATGTTATTATTGAGTTTATTATCATTATTCAAACTTTATATACTCATAGTATACATATTTTTTACTCAAATACAAAGTACAATTTACAATGATTCGAAACATTGATGGAAAGCAAAGCTATAATTAATTAAGGGAAGAAGGAGTGTTTTTTAAAGTACAAGGGCGCAAACTCAAAATAACATCCAAAAGAGTGATTGTGGACTTATGGTATATTTTACTATTTCGGGTGATAAAAAAGAGCCCTAAACTCTTGAGCCAAAATTTTACTCATACTTATAAATGAAGGCAAAGGAACTTAAGTAATTTCCTTCGTTATTTTTAGCCGAGAAAAGTCAACCGACCTTTTTGCTTGGTCAACGGTATATAGAGCTATTAATTAAATTGCTATATCAGAAATGGTTTAATTACGTACGAATAGTAGATAGTTTCTGCTTGGGTAGCCTATATATTAAGGTTATCAACTTATCATTCCTTCATTATTATTCTGACATTCTATCATTGACCAAAACTCATTCTCGTATTTCTTATGCCACTTGTTTTGTATTTTTTTAAAAAAAACAAAAATTATAATCACGTGCTTATTTCACGACTCTCTGAGTTATTAGATCGTCCTTGTATATGGAGTATTAATTTAATTTCTTTTATCAATTTTGAAGGTATATTCTTGATTTCACTTGAAAATATGGATTTCAATCAAGATAAGCTAAAATCAAGGTATATATGTTATAAGATGTAATTGTCATTTTAGAAGTTCAGAAAAAGATAACTTCGTTTATCATGACTAATAAGCTCTATTTGCTCCGATTAAGACAATAAGTTATATGAATTTGTTCAAGTTAGAATGATACGTTCTCATTGATATATAGTAATGCACAATGACTACACAAAACAATATTATCGACACAATATCTAGTTAACTTAGAGGTGAAACACCTCGTTTCGTTGAATTGAAGTTGTACCTATATGTCTATTATCTCTACAACGACGGTAGTAATTAAGGTTAGAAGTGTAAGTTATGGCTAGGCAACATAATTATTATAATATAACTATGGAGTTTAAGAATATAATCAGCCTATTCCGCATGAATTGCAACAAATACTACTTTTTTTTTATAGAAGAAAAAACAATACTATAACACACTCTCAAATTACAATAAAATTGACTTTCCAAATGCATGATTTTTATTTATAATGGAATTAAATCTTAAAAATAGCCATATTGATCAATATTTGACTAAACTAATCATTTTGACAAAGGATCCATTATATTATAACATGGTAAAAATCAACAAATAAATTAAGTTAAGTAGATATGTATTATTGAAGATATATACACAACACGAGGTAAAACAAAGATACCACAATTACCCAGCCACACCTATATATAGTTTTTGGGATTAGAAAGCCGTTAAAAACAAGTGATGAAAGTCAATTCCATAGTCACTTGAAACAAAAGAAAAACCTAACCAATTATACGAATATAATTCCCATTGTAGGATGCAGGTGCCGAATGTACATCTAGGCATCCAGTGAGCTAGACTTTTCGAACCCAAAAAACATCCTAACAAATACGAAAGTAGTGAACGTGAAGAAGTTTAAAAAACAGGGCAGGTAATAACCTAATAGTCACAGTTAAGTGAGTGTATTACGTAATATTAGATATAGCAGATAAAAAGGTCAAAGCAATAGCAAATAGAATAACAGCGTACTTAAGACAGTAAGACCGTGTTAGACAGGGCACGGGGTAATAAACAGGACTTTTATAATTTTAAGAAAGTTGTTGGACTTCTTGCTTTAATTTTCCAGTTGTTTCCTTCACACTAAACTAAAAATTTAATTCCCCTCTATTCCCAAAGTTAAAGTTTGTATTACTATATAATCAAATATATACGTAGTATGTTTAAATAATAAGATTAATGTAATTTAATTTAATTTAATTTATTTAATCTTTCTAGCTAGGAATAAAGCTAAGCAAGACATTCAAGCTACAACCGTGTAAGCTCTAGCAACTAGACTCTTGTTTAAAATAGCGATGATTGTGAAGCCAATTGTAATTAATTGCATGTTCAATACCTAAACTACAAATCTATAATATATATAAGGCGTCGCGTATACGAAACTATGCCACGTGGCGCTCCCAATGAACAATGAATGTGACACATGTCACCTTAAAATACAAACATGTGTGCTATACGCGAAGGTTTAACTACCAATCCATAATGAATTGATGTTTAATATTTCAAATTAGTAATGATAATAAATCTTGTAATCATATGGTATGAGCTTAGCATTGTATCGTTTATTCACTGCACTAATAAATTGACATTGTTATTTTACAAGTCTTCTATATATGTTTTTGCTTTTATATTTAGTACACTCTTATTACATATCCACGTCAATTATTAATTTCGACTAAACAAAAACACATTATGAAAAAACAAACAAAGCGTATTCCTTTGATATGATAGCCGATCCGGGGCATTGCTCGAGCCAAATTCTAGTTTGATACATTAAAACACAACTGCACCTTCTCCACCTTTGAGAATACACGTTTATTCCAAGTGATTGTCGTACGATAATTTGTATATCACTTGTAGAATCATATTATGGTGTATGTCATATTTTCTTGATGACTTATTAATATTATATTATTGAAAGAAAGTGACACAATGTTAATAAAATTCGGACTCACTCATGATTTGCTTGATCTTATATTATCTGTTGTCAAAAAATACTGATTGCAGATGTAGTACATAGAATTCGGTGGTATTCTATAACTTTTATTTAAACATCTTTTCCTTAAACATTGTTGACTCTATTACTTGGCAAGTAGCTAAGTAAGCACATTTTCTAAAAAAGGGATAGCTTAATTAGTGGGCAATCAATTTGGCTCCCACATATTAATAAATAAAATACTAGGTATGTATATGATTGGAGTTGTTTAGAAACATTTGTCACTTACATTAGAGGGTAGATGAAAGATTAGGTCCCCTTTAAAGCCCATATATATATCATATCATATCATAGAAGGACTGCAATAGAGAAGAATCTCATGAAGTCATGATTATGCATGCGTTATCTTAGCTTAGAGAGCATCTCCTACGAACTCTTGTGTAAGGTAATGTGTTATTTTTAAAATAGTAGTAGTAGTAGTACACTGAGGCTAGTACTAAAGACCTCTTTTTCATATTAATCAATAATGACTATTGAAAAAACTACTACGTGTATTTTTGCTAGCTATAAATGCCTTTCATTTCTATTGAGTTGTCGAGTTTATCTTTAACATTTTTTGACACACGAAGTAGTCAAGTTATTGCATGCTGAAACTTAGACGACGTTTTATGTGGAATATATTATATAGATTAGTATAGAAACTGATCAGTTATGTGTTTACTTATCTTGGCTTACAAATTGCTACAAACAACAGAGCATGGGAAACCAATAACCCTAGAATTAGACTATGCTAACAAAAAAAACTAGAAATAGGAAAACATTAATTTGATATACATGAATGTTGGTGTACAACTTCTTGATACCATTTAGGTCCCATAATAATGGAGTTATGTGCTCCGATACGACCTTGGATGAAAATTAGAAGGATATGGAAGGCACGATTATTTGTGTATACTCTAATATTGTAAATAAGAATTGGAATGTGATCGTGTAAAAGACACAAAAACAATGCAGTTTAAAAAAAGGGAAAAATGAATTTGAACTTTTGATGTTGTTGCATTAAAATTAATCATGGGTAATAATTTTTCAAACATTACAACAGTTAGAAATACAATTTTGATCTCCATCCCTACCTCATTAGTACTACCTCTCTTGTTAACCACATTAACTAATAATTTTTTTTCTAAATTAACCTTTTCGGTCATTTTTAACTTAAAATTAACCCCATTTCAACCTGATTGTCACAAGTTCATTATAGAATTTTTTGTCAATCAAATCCACGTGCGAGTTCTCTTTTTACGCGTTATTCTTGACTTCAAACTCAGCTTTTACTGGAATCACCCGCTCCACACACCCAATTTATAAAAGATCATATCGCTATGAAAAGCTTAAATGCTAAAGAAGCCTATAATTGACAGTATAGAGCGTGGGCAACGCGGACATTCAACAAAAACCAAGACAAAAATGAAATAAAAAGGGCAAATTCTAACAAGGTAGCTGTTAATAAGCCCCTCATCCGCCTTTGCGGAGAGCGAAAAGAAAAAACAGAATAAAGGGTCTTATTTTATTGAATTTGCGAGAGTCCAGTAAGCTTCTTGTCTATTAAGCAGGTTAAACTATCCTTTTCATCCTACTTGTATACCATACCTAATATTATTACACCCCAAAATTCAATATACTGTTGTGTAGATATCACCATTTTTTCCTAATAAATTAACACAAGTGTTATTTACAGTATTGTACTTTTGCAAGTTCATCAATATGTACACCGGATAATATCAAACTTCTATGCATCATTCAATACACCACGCACTTAAAAAAACACATAATCATATGAAATTCAATCTGATTTATTTCAATTGATCGTTAAAATATTTTTAACATAACAATTAATACATATTTACATTAAAACTTAATAATTGTCAATTAAATACTACATCTGCCACGATTTAGTTGCAATTTCTTATATATTATTTATAACTCACAAAATATTTATTTTTGTTGTGCAATTAAACATGACGGGTTTGTAGGATTAAAAGATTAGCAGTATATTTTATTTACTGTATGTTTTGTTGATCGTCATGGTACCAAACACCATTTTTGTTTGCTATATAATTCTACCTCTCCACCCAAACACCTTCCCACCCCGTTCCTCCAATACTTCTTCATACCAAATTCCCTGTTTTCCTCGTTTTTCCCTAATTAATCTTCACCCCCAATAACTCCACAAATATAACACCCAACTTCCAACTGTATTTTGTGTAACCTATTTCCCCCCCACTTTAACAAAATAAATTAAAAAAAAAAAAAAAAAAAAAACTCTCACATTATCGTACACAAACACTTGAATTTCAAACTACCTAGTTCAATGGAGAAGGAATTTTTTGTAAATGGGGCATACCACTCAACTACAATATGATCATCACCATTCATTTCTTCACATACCCCACATGGCTCATACCTTTCATCTCAATGGAAATTCATTCATACAACGATCAACAACGAATACGTGATCGGATAATTTTGAATCGACATGGTTCATGGTTCTTCACCTTTCCGACCTCAGCATCAAATCTGCTCTTATCGAACGACACTATTTGATCAGAGAGTTAATTGGGAAGTTGGCGAACATTGCAACTCAGACTCTGTGCACATACCACGGATACCAACCACCATCATATCATCAACAAACAACAACCACCGTTACCTTAGTGGTGGCACAATTTTTGTAGCCCAACGTAACCTCTGTTTTACCCTTTCATAAGCTTTCACCCCTTTTAATGGGTTCAAATCCCCTTTAATTATGATCTTTTTTGTGAAAACTTCTCAATTGGGTATCTAATGTTCTTTATAATAGACAATGGGGATTAATGCAAGTCTCTCGGAAATTTGTTATTTCCCATTGTGGAAACATTTTGCATGCTCCAATGCCAGCGCAGAGATCCCAGTCTTCGCGATGAGGAGGCGCTGCGAGGTCTCCTCTTCCTTGTGAAGTAGTGTCCAGCTTGTTTATATGAAGAACACACCACATTGGGTGTAAACTATATATACTAATGAGTAGGCACAACGATCTTCAATAGGCAACTTTGTTACAAAGCAGTTTTCTAATGTAGTCCTTTTCACTTAATGAACCGTGAATTTAAACAAGAATTCATGTGTATTTTACAAAACATGAAACTCAAACAATCAAGTCATTCTGGGCAAATTCAAGGCACTTTGAGAATTCAACTGGAAATATTTTTCTCCATTTCTGACCTTTTAAGTCTCCTTTGTTGCACAAAATGGATTCAAGATTGACAAAGGAAAGCACGTTTCTAAGGGTAATTTAATCAAGAACTCACATTTCTCCCTATTTTTCAATATAAGACATGTGAAGTGGCTTTGAAAAAAAATAGAAAAAAAAAAAAAAAAAAAAAAATCCCAAAAAGTATAAAAATTGATATCGAGACACATGTTATTTTCCCTTTTTTTTTCTCCCCATAGGAATATTTTTTAAGTATATTAAAATAAACCTGGAAAAAAAACTGATTATTTAATTAGGTGGGTCTAAAATTGAGAAGATTCAAGTGCAAAGAGAAGCAATCAGAAGGAAATAGGGACCTTAAAGCAGAGGAAAACAGAGGAGGAGAAGAAGAAAGCAAAAAAGATTCTGCCGAAACCAAAAGCCTCCTGAACCACCAAGGATTACATTCATGTTAGAGCTGAAGAGGTCAGCTACTGATAGTCATAGTCTTGCTGAACGAGTAAGATTTAACAAAAAAAAAAAGATACAAAATACTAAATTTAGTTTAGTATATGTCATATTTACTAATAATTATCTTCTTCAAATGTTGATTGTTGGCAGGTTCGAAGAGAGAAAATTAGTGAAAGATAGAAGTTCTTCAGATCTTGTACCAGGTGGGCTGTATAGGTGCATGTTTCTTCAATTTGACCTCCAACAAAAATAAACTTTTTTCTAATAAGTGTATTTTTCATTTGATATTAAAAAAAAAAAAATATGGTTTATTGATGTGAAATTGCTAATTGTGTACAGGTAACATGAAAAGCATTAGTTAGATGAGTAATCAATTATGTTACGTCATTCAAAGACAGTTGAGGTAAATTAGATGTCTTAATCACAAATCTATAAATTCTATAATTTGGAATCATATATGCTAATGATCATCACTAATTGTATATGCTTTTGTTATTGTTTTAGTTTAGTTCTGTCAATGAAGTTATCATCTGCAATCCAAGATTAGAGTTCAATTAGGATTAAACCTTCTCAAAAGAGTAAGTTCACAAAATTCTTTTTAAATTAAAAAGTTTGGTTTTTTTTTTTTTTTAATTGATATTATTTTACTTAGTATTATTATACAGCTTAATACCCATATCAAAGTACTTTGATTGGACTAACTTTATTTTAAAACCTGTATGAATATTATTTTCAGGGACCAACCAAATAGCACAAATGGCGCATCAAAGTTTACCCAAAGAGTCGATGGCACCAAATCAAACCAATAACTTTAGGCAAACTCATCAACAAGATAGAACTACCCGGCCCCATGTTCTTTATGGACCTATAAATCCCACAATACCATCTTATTCATGCTTACTTTACCTTCAATTGATGGTGTCTCAGGTAATAATCATATCATTTACAGTTAATCTTCTTCTTTTGGTATTTTTAATTCCCACTTAGTTATTGATCATCATTGTGACATGTTATTAGCTCGAACGGAATAATAATAGAATACTATGAGTTGCTCATACACCGTTAAAACCCTGTCATCTATGGGTTATCATACTAAATGGTCGGTCCAAAACTTGGCGGGCAATAACCCCTTGATAATTATCTTTTGACATAACGTCTTACCACCTAATTGTTGCTTATTATTA
The DNA here is from genome assembly GCA_016808085.1 of Suaeda aralocaspica. Classification (NCBI taxonomy): domain Eukaryota; kingdom Viridiplantae; phylum Streptophyta; class Magnoliopsida; order Caryophyllales; family Amaranthaceae; genus Suaeda; species Suaeda aralocaspica. The sequence continues at coordinate 1,854,599 of PYUH01000221.1, forward strand.
CAAGTGGAAGTTTATGTAGCTCTGAAGTATTTTGATTAAACGCTATCATCATTTGTGAAGGAGACCTTTCAGTATTGTCATGTGTTTGGCCAAAGGAGATGGACTTCATCACCACAAACTTACATGGTAAAAGACATTAACTCATAATAATCTTTTTAGTGCTAAAAGCTTCTTTTGATTAAAGTATATATGGTTTAAATTAATTTTATTTTTATTGTGTAGGGTCAAATCCATCACCACTAATGAAAATTGAGTTTACACACCAATGAGAATCCAGAATATGATGGCCAGAAAAGGGAAGGATTGGAGACAAGAGAGGTTGCCCTGTTATTCAATACAAAGAGATTTGATTTGATGATTGTTCAAGGCCATGTCTAACTCAATCTTTCTCTTTTTTTTTTTTCTTTTTTTTTTCTTTTTTTTTTCTTCTTTCTTCAAATATTTAATATAGATTCATCATCCTCCTTTCCCTCATTTATCTCCAATGATTTTATTTTTTGTTTTTATTTATAGGTAGTAAGTATGCTTATATATGTATTCTTTGAAGTTTTGTAATATTATATTATGATCAATGTGTGTGCAAAGTTTGATTTTGCACAACCAATGTGTAACATATTCAGTTGAAGAAGGGAAAAAAAATTATACTCTCTTTCCGATTTTATTGTTCACTTTGTACTTTCAATATTCCATTTAATTAGAATTTTCCATTCAATTAATTATATTTGTACAATAATACTAAACGAAGGAACGTAGGATCATTTATTGTGGTATCACAAAATAGTTTATTGCAAATAAATTTTGAGGTCCAGTAAATATGCATATAGAAAAAATATATGAAAAAAAAGTATTTAGAAAGAGACACGAGTAAAACTATTTTTATTTCAATAAAATATCTTTTATCCATTACTACTTTGTCCAAAGAATTTCGATGTTGATAAATCAAATTGTTTATATGATAAATCAAAAGTGAAATAAATTTAACAATTACATGATGATTGAAGATAATATATGCTTGATTGCCACAAGATTTTAGATTGCCAAATAGTGTTTAAGTGGTTGGTTACAACTTACAAAAACTAAACTAATTATTGTTGTAAACCAGCTTAATTAGTGGGGCCTTAATCTTATTTTCTCAGATTTATTTTAATTTATATACTAAAAACAATCATAAGCATGAATAATTACATTGTACGAGTAAAAGTTTATTGGATACCTGAATGGAGTCAACTCAGACTTTTTATTAATTTTCATTGTGTTTTTATTTTTTTTTTTTAACTTCTCATTTTATTTTATTTTTTTACTGTTCTTATCCAAAAAAAAACACCTTAAACAGAAGCTTCTGTTCTGTTTTTCACTGCTATAATCAAAAATAACAGACACAATTATAAGAAAATCTATTAACAAGATTAAAGAAAAGTTACTCGTATAAATCTAACATTATTCTTTCATATATATATATATTTTAAGATAATTATTTAAAATTAGAACATCACGAAGAATCCAGGTTGGCAGAGAGGAGATTCAGTCCAGAACCAATGAATGAAAACAGAAGCTTAATTATTCATTAATAATACTCTATACATATTATCTCCAAAATTTAAATTATTCATAAACAAATTTTTTATCAAAAAAACAAAATGAAAAAAAACTTTTAATTAAAAAAACGTAGTGGTTTCAGCATAAAAAAAAAAAAAAAAAAGATACCTTTTTTTTCCACTTAAGAAAATAGAATAATGATATTGTGTTAAAATGGTGCAAGTAAAAATCCAGTTTTTGGGTTTAACAAAAGATTTCAGAATTGCAGCTTTAGCTAATAAATATTAAGGATTGTATTATTGGACTGCCATGGCAGAATATGGATTGATATTGAAAGATGCTTGAATTTGGGTGAGGTGTGTTTATTTATTTAATTTAAAGAAGGGGTTTAGTAATGGAAGAGCTATTATAGTTTTATTTTTAATCAATTTAATTAAAAAAAAAAAGATAAGATGATGTTAATGGTAATAATGCTTCAGGGTGACAGCCTTGTTTTGATTGGTTTAAACCTAACCAATCATTAATTAAAACCGTTCGTTGACATCCAATAGTATTTAATATATCTCAATTATAAATTTAATCATAAAAAGGGATTAATAGTTGTTTGATTATTTTTTAGTTCATTAACCTTAATGCTGAATGAAGTACCTTTGTGTGTAACTTGACAATCTTTTGAGATTTTTCTTATTATTTTTTTCTTTCTATTTTAGAATTAGAAAAATTGGAAACCAAACCTATCACCAACCAGAACAGTAATGACAAAACTATTGCTAAGAATAAATCTTGATCAACCTGCAAAATTTGATCCAAGTTTATATATGGATAATATGATTAAATTATAGAGGACATTATTGTTCTTGTGAAATAATCATAGTCTTTAGTCAAGTATGTGTCCCCATTTTTTATAGGAGTATATGATATGATCATAGATCAGTGTAGCCGACTTTATGTAGGTTTACATTCGATCATACGCTTTTGTCCCTATAGTCCCCACCTTTGTTAACATTTTCTAAGCTATGGAGCACAAAAAAGGCGAGTATAAAAAATCTCAACTCAATCTTTCATAAAATCGAGATAGAAGTTTTAACAAATGCTCTATCCCTCCGCTCATCTAGTAACATTTTTTGAAATCTACATCAAAATACCAAGGAAGTATTAGATTTATACGTACAATAAATTGAGGGCATGTTTTTAGCTTAAAATCCGTTCGATTCGGTTCGGTTTCGGTCTTTCTCTATTTTGCTTATCGTATTCTTTCATAAAAAAACTTTAGTTAGTTCAGTTCAGTTAATTTAGTTCAACTATTTTCAGTTGAAGTAACAGGCCCTGAGACCTCATTTTTTTTTAATTTTTTTCTCATGCATGATAATACATTGGTCATGCATATTATGGTGGCTTGAACTTTACTCCCATAAGCATAAGCGCAAGTAGGCCCATTAGAGGCGGTGCTAGAATCCCAGTTCACTTATAACTCTTTAGGGCCTGTTTACTTCAACTGAAAAACAAATCTGAACTGAATAACTGAGCTGAATTGAAGTTTGTTTAATGAAGGATTAAGATGATAGCAAAATAAAAAGAACAAAAATTTAACGACGAACGATTTTAAGTTTAAAGAAGCCCTAAGGATACATCATACATTCATACATGCAACCTTTGTCCCAATGTTCCGAGTGAGTTAGTAATGACATGCAAGCAATTGGGGCTCAACATCAAATCATCGAACATAATTGCTGTTTTCCCCTATATTACATAGTAGAAAAATAAACATGTTTGGTTTTTTTGTAGCGCGCATAATATAACAAATTTACAAATTCTATATCTTCTAAAACATGATTCTTATAAGGTTTTTAAGTCAAATAGCTTGATTTATTACGTGACTTACTATTTATTAATAGATAATTTGTGGTCTATAATAATTGGACCGTACCCGTGGCACCTGTTTATCAGCTGAATAATAGCCCTGAACGTTTTGATACCGATACTGAATTGACTGCTTTCCGTTAATTTTCTGGAAATCTTGTTTCTTTCCATGCAGTATTAAGGAATAGTAATAATTATTAAGAGAGAGTTTGAAATGAACTGGATTTAAGGATTTAGTTAAAGACATAGGATCCGTAGTGAGCTTTCTTTAAAATGTGTTATATATATATAGATATAATAGTAGCATTTTATAAGTATTCTATATTACTTAGTTCCAAACCCTGTGCGCGTCCTTCATTTCCGTGGGTCTTAAGCAGAACCCAAAAATGTAAGGTTTCATTTTGATTTTGAATTGATTTTTAATTTTTTGATTTGTAGACCGATGTAAAGCTGTTTTGATTATTACGGTAGTTGGTAGTTTTGGTTGGCTAAACCCACTCCACACACAGTGGTTTTTTTCCCTTTTGTTTTCTGTTTTTTTGATGTTCACCCAATTTTGTACAACACACATGGACTTAACTAAAAATCTACCAAGCCCACCGAAATGCAATCCTCATATTAACAAATAATCCTAAATGTAAACATCTAGTTTGTTTCAGCTAATAAATTAGCTATTTTTTTTCTAGCAACAATTTTTAATAGGACTTGACAGTAGCTTTTTGTTAAATAATTCCTCATCTATTGTTTAAACTAACAATGGTTTTTTTGGTCCCATCATCTTTCACCTTCTTATTTAAGTATAAATTGTAGAAAATTACATCACATTGAAAGTGACTTTTTGTAATGTTATTGTACCCTTCACGTTTAGATTTTTGAAATTATGATGATTAAAAACCATCAGGTCAGGAAGCCCACTCGATTTTAATGCAGTTTTAGTAATGGATTATACAAAGTTAGGTCGAAGACAATTTATTTTTTGAAGAAACCTTAAGTGCTCTTTCGCTCCCTCGGCTGTAAAGTTTACATTGGCGCACTGGAAAATTCAATTATAAAAGTAGAATATCACAAAACAAAGTAATGACCAATAAATAATTTTTCTATCGTCATTACCAAACAACGTAACTTTCGATATTCTGATATTATAAAAAACCAAAATCTTTAAGGCAATATCAATGCACGGTTACATGTCTCCTTTTGGGGTGTGGGCGATTTTTGGTACTGGTTTTAAAAAAAAGATGTTTGTATCATTTTGAATAAGTTTAATTAGTTCCGTTCGGTTGTTTTTTAGTAGAAGCATTTTTTTAAACAATTTGGAGATAAAACAATACATATGAAAAAAATTAAGAAGAAGAGCTTTGAGGAGTGCTTTATACATTGAAAAGTTAACACTTACATATTGTACCAAACATTTTTTCCAAGAGTATATAATTATGCTAGTAAAATTAGCTGCATATAATAAGCTAGTCCAAACCAACTTAACACAATTGCTAATCATCATCGCTCATTCTATAAGTTAATTAGTTATTTATAGTATAAAATTAATTGGATTATTTTGGATATATTGATGATTCGAAAAACACAAGTTCTCACTAAATAAGCATAGTATAAAATATGTATTACTTTCCGTAAATCAAGATATAATAATTAAATATTCATGAAAGCAGTAAAAAATATTTTCTAACATAAACAAATTGTTAAAATAAATAAATAATTAAATATCCAAATAGAAATCATGGGGGGGCACTCTCTACTATACATAGTATTTAGTGCGAGAGCATTCGCAGAAGTTTGAACATGATCAACTTGTTAAATATTCCCAAGCATAAACTTAATATGTTTTAACGCAGGTGAAGACCATGAGTAGCATAATTGTGAAGTGCAAATATGCAGCGCTTGGTAGTAGTACATATGCAATCACATGGACCGTAAACCAGTAATTTCGGTTTTATGGTGATTTATGCTAATGAATTGATTAATGCGCTGATATAATGGTTGGGATGTGTAGTTTGTCAACTTCTGTTGTTTCCATATTTGATTAAGCCAATGTAGGTGAGTTCTACAATTGAAAGTGTTATAGCCCCCACAATAATCCATGATTGGATGACTTTCATTGATCATTAGAGTAGATTTTTTGTGAGGGGCACTTGGCACATTTTATTTGGTTATTGATGCGTGTGAGGATTCTATTGTTTTCAAGTTTTATTGATTAAGAAATCTACTTTCTTTGCTAGGTGCAATCCATACCCATAAAGTGAGTTCAAATTCTGTGTCAAAATAGCTGAGCTTATTTAATCATACCACAAATCTAAGTAGTAGGTGGTTTAGTATGTGGCATATAATAGGAAGTTGCATCTTCTAAAGAGTCCTTCTTGTAATTTATTTTGTGTTCGCTAAGACATAGCTACTGAATGGTAATGAAAATCAATCTAGATATCCAGAATGCAGAGAGTCCACCACCATCGCTCAAGAAATAGAAAATTGCTTTTTGTGGTTAAAAGCACAAAGTTGAACTTCATGATTCCAAAGGAAATTCCTACTTTATCTATATGAAAGTTCTAAAAACCAATTCCCTTGCTATTTTCGGAAGTAGATCAATTGACGCAAGTATAAGTTTTGAAAAACTCCAAATAACCCAGGGTTTTTGTAAAATCTTTTCCAACGAATGGGTTCCAGTGTATTACGTAAAAATGATAACACACGACCCATTTTTTCTAGTAATAGTAATTCAAGTAAATGATGACACCGGTTTTCCTCATAAACGATACTGCAGAAAAATCCTTTGTTTCCAAGTGCAATATAGTTCAATTAGCATTTTGTGTTGTTCAATCACAGCAAAAATCAGACAAAAAAAAAAGAAACTTTTGTTCAATTATGAAAAACACAAAAACCACAAAACACAAAATCTAAAGATAAT